>OX451384.1:1141765-1241500 GCA_949629135.1 Eremobia ochroleuca
TAAGTCCCATCGCCCTTTGGTTAAACCCGTCCAAATGCGAGTCAATCTCGCAAAATTAGGGTCCCGAACACGTACCTACCTATTGCGCCGACACCTACCTACCTATTGCGCGTAAGTAGAGATGGGTCTATGCCCTGGGATATTGGGCGCTTTGAATAAACGCTGGATTAATGCCCGTAAACGCCCAATAAATGCCTTTTGCCTGGGCAAAAACTTTAACAGAACTTTTATTATATTTTTCATTGAAATAGCTATATTTGAGTGTGCAGAAAAGATTAATTGGTCCAAATAGTGACGTCAATAAAAAAAATTAGATTCCTCATACCTAGGGGTATACGAAAATACCCCATATATGTTCCGTGATTTTTGATAGTTTAGGAATTTGAATATTTTTTTTAATTTTTGGGGAATTTCTTCGGGGACATCTATAAAAATTTATAGCTTTTTTTCGACAAGCTCTTTTATTATCTTTTTATGCGATGGGACTGTCATGAAATACCTTTTCATGTATTGGGTTGGCACAAAAGTAATGAGACACTACAAAACTTTATACATTTTCTTTTTCTGGTCAATTGTTTTCGATAATATTCTAGAATGTTGTAGAACATTCTAGGTACTTGTGATGTGGGGGTATATAAAGCCGCCCTCGCGATCGGTTTAGTCAGTTTGAAGAAAAATGGACGAACGACTCTCTCAATTTTTGCCGAGTTACTAAAGATACATGTGGTCTAGCGTTGTCGTGATGGAAAACAACGCCTTTCCTATTGATCAATTCTGGCCTTTTTTTTTTCAATCGCCTGCTACAACCGCATTAATTGTTGACAGTAGAGAGTTGAATTAATAAATTGGCCAGGTACGAGCAGTTCGTGATGAACAATTCCTTTCCAGTCCCAAAAGACACTCACCACCACCTTCCTTGGTGTCAATCCCACGGAACAGATAAATAAGGTCAATCGGCGCTTTGCAACCGTTTGTGAATTTTCTCCGGACTTCAACCACGATCTTTTTCGCACATTATTGTCATACATAATCCACTTTTCATCGCCTGTATTCATTCGTTTAAAAATGGCTGACGCTGCCGTCGCCGTACCGCTACAGCACAGCCAGTATATGTGGTGACGTTACCTCAAAGGGAAAAGGAACCCTTATAGGATAACTTCGTTGTCCGTTTGTATGTCAGTCAGTCAAGACCCTTTTTATCAGGAACGTGTGGAGGTATCAAGTTTCAATTGTTTAATATGACATAATCCTAAGTAGGATGGCGCGGTACTATCATTATCGAAGACGCCCACACTCACCGCCACTGTAAAATTTATAATTTCTACCTAGATTAAATGGCCAATTTGAAAACTTTTTCTGTTTATCACATTAGAATGAATTGTGCTCGCTGGGAAGAGTGTGAAGCCTCATCGCTGCTGGGATACTGCGGCCTTACGTAAGTCACCGCCATCGATTGGAATACGCGGTACCATCGTCGTCGCAGACACCGGGGATCTCACAAGTTCCGAAGTGGTAACCGATGTGTTTGATGTTAGTGCTACATTGAACAAATCCGTTACCCCTTTGGGAGTTGTCAGTTCTACGCTTGGAAGTTGAAGAGAAGCGATATTTGCGTAAGAAGCCTGTGTTATTAAACGTGACTGTTTATTTACATAAATGCCTGTATTACGCAACCTCTACACAGGAATGGCAAAGGATCCTGGTAAGAATCGAAGAGAAAATATTTTACTGGTTATTCAATCACGTTATGATTTGTTGCCGTGCTGTAGCGATTTTGTAACTTATTGAAATAGTTAGAATAGAATAGAATAGAATAGAATACTCTTTATTATGTACACCATATAGATTACAGACATAAATATAGAAATTTTCCCTTATAAATAATTAATTGTAGGTAGGTGGTAGGGTGTGTGTGGTAGTATTGTGAAGACTTTAACCTACATGGCGTTTCCATTCATAAGCAACCACTGCGAGTATTTTATAAGTTGAAGGCATAAAATAAGATAGAGAAGCTTCATGCCCAAGCGATTTAGTGTTAATCTAGGATTTAAAATTAGGTAAATTATAAAGATTTCGATTTTGAAAAGTCAAGAGATTTTTAAACATGGTCTTATTGACATAATATTTTTTTTTCAGGTTTTTTTTTTTAATTGTGTAACGGATAAGGGAAGAAATGGGGAGAAACTTACATTTTTTAAGTCAAGAATTTACTGTTTTAAAGTACCTAACTAGTATAGCTTGGTACTTTCTAACAACGTCAGTTCTCCGAAGTCGTCGTGGCTCATCCACCCCCATAACGTGACTGTTATGCGACCAGATTCATTTTAGGGCAATTATGAGATTTATTATATTTATAGATAAACAACTGTATGGTCATCGTTTGGCACAGCAATGATATTCTCTAACATAAAAGGGGTGTTGGTCCTGCAGTAGCCCCTTGGATCACGAACATGGCAAACACCTTTCAGGACCAAAACGGATTTTTGTTTGTTAGGTAGGTTACTAGCAATGTTGACAATTTTTGTCAAGGGACAACACTAACACTCATTTTATCAGTTAAAAGCGAAAACACGATAGTTATGATTGCTATCTGTGAAATCACATTGAATGTTTAACCCACTGGTCAACTTTTTCAACTAACTTCACTGGAAGGATTTATAGGACATCACAAAATCTCGTCCATCGCATCACAGGGGTTCTTTTGTTTAATACTTACCATTGCGTGTCGGGGTCGTGCAGGTTAATTTCATAATTATAATTGTTTAACAATATGACACTTAATCCTAAGCAGGATCGCGCGGTACCATCGTCGTCGAAAACAGTAAATTACACACTCACTGCTACTGTAATATTTATATTTTTAACCAAGATTAAGTCAACAACTAAATTCAAAATTCAATGTGTGGTATTTAGATGATGGAACACTAGGAGGTGACGTAGACATCGTTCTAAAAGATCTTCAATTCCTAAAGCAGCAGTTCCAATCCATTGGCCTTGACCTCAACAACTCAAAATGTGAAATTTACATTTTTGACAATACTGACAGACATTAGACTATACAGAAAAATTTAATAGCCCCAGACATCAAAGTTTTAGAAAAAAAGTTCATTGCACCTCCTAGGTTCCCCAATTTTAGAAGAAAGTTTTTCACCATTCGTCGACGAAAAAATTAAACATATTAACGATATTTCGGACAGACTTTCTAAAATTAATTTACATTCGGCATTCACCCTTAGCAGATATTGTTGTTTCGGTCCAAATTTTATGTATTTTCTCCACTCTTCCTTTTTATGGAAGCAGCCACACCTTTTGGACAAGATCGATCATATTATTCGCAACACTCTTACATCCATTTTAAATGTGCCTTTGGACGACCGCGCGTGGCTACAAGCCACACTACCCATTCGCTTTGGTGAGCTCGGCGTCCGCAAAATTTCTAGTGTAAGCCTACCGGCGTTCCTGTCCTAACCACACGAATCTTGATTCCTGTTCAGGTTGACTCTGACGTGCCGTGTTTGACCGATGCGGTAAACGCCTGGAAAGTGGCTTGCCCGAATACGGTTCAGCCCGAGAACCCGTTTTCCCAGAGACAGTGGGATGAGCCGTTCTGCAGGTTGGTACGGAATAAACTTACTAATACGTCCACCAATACTGCTGAGCGTGCCCGCCTGCTGCCTGTGGGTGAATGGGAGTCGGGCCTCTGGCTTCAGGCGCTTCCGTCACCCAACATAGGCACTACGCTGGGTGACACCACATTCCGACTCGCTACATGTTTAGGTCTGGGCGCTCCTTGCGGAGCTCCACATTGCTGTCAATGCGCCTCGACTCGACTGCCTCGGACACCATGGCCCATCCTGCAGTAAGAGCGCTGGTCGGATGGCACGGCACGCCAGCATTAACGACATCATCCGTCGGGCTCTTGTCACCGCCGGGGTGCCAGCTGTTTTAGAACCAAATGGCTTGGCACGCGACGATGGGAAGAGGCCAGATGGAATGACTATAATGCCTTGGAAGTTGGGTAGGCCTTTAGTGTGGGATGCAACCTGGGTCGACACCCTTGCGCCATCCCATCTTCCAAGCACGGTGGGCTGTGCTGGAGCAGCTGCTGCAGGTGCGGAAAACCTCAAACGGCGCAAATACTCCAATCTCCTTGGAACATTATATGTTTGAGCCGTTTGGAGTTGAAACACTAGGGCCTTGGGGTCCGAGTGCTCATCAAATATTTCGGGACATCGCCAAGCGGTTGGTTGACTCTTCACGTAACCAGAGGGCTGGCCTATTTTTATCTCAAAGAATCAGCATTGCCATCCAACGTGGTAATGATGCCAGCCTTTTGGGCACTTATCCTATTGACAGCGATGCGGACGAATTTTTGCCTTTTTATTTATATATTTTTTTGTTATATACTTGTATATAATATATGTAAATTTTCTAGTATTAATTAGGTATTAGCTGTTATTTGCTTACTTATTATTTTAATTTACAGAAATAAAAAATAGATTAAGTCGCAATGTTTAACACCTTTTCATCAGGAACGTGTGGAGGTATCAAGTTTCAATTTTTTGAAGCCTCATCGCTGCTGGGATCCTGCGACCTTACGTACGTCACAGCCATCGATTGGAATACGCGGTACTATCGTCGTCGCAGACACCGGGGATCTCACAAGTTCCGAAGTGGTAACTGATGTGTTTGATGTGAGTGCTACATTGAACAAATCCGTTACCCCTTTGGGATTTGTCAGTTCTACGCTTGGAAGTTGAAGAGAAGCGATATTTGCGTAAGAAGCCTGTGTTATTAAACGTGACTGATTATTTACATAAATGCCTGTATTACGCAACCTCTACACAGGAATGGCAAAGGATCCTGGTAAGAATCGAAGAGAAAATATTTTACTGTTTATTCAATCACGTTATGATTTGTTGCCGTGCTGTAGCGATTATGTAACTTATTGACATTGTTTTTTTTTCCCTTATAAATAATTAATTGCAGGTAGTAGTGTGTGTGGTAGTATTGTGAAGACTTTAACCTACATGGCGTTTCCATTCATAAGCAACCTCTGCGAGTATTTTATAAGTTGAAGGCATAATATTAGATAGAGAAGCTTCACGCCCAAGCGATTTAGTGCTAATCTAGGATTTAAAATTAGGTAAATTATAAAGATTTCGATTTTGAAAATCAAGAGATTTTTAAACATGTTCTTATTGACATAATAAGGTTTTTTTCTCTTTTAAAAATTCTGTAACTGTCATCGTCGTTGTTGCGCTAGAATTATAGGTATACTAACCCCCTTACTAATAAACGTTGTCTACCGTCTGTCTGTATACACAACGCTTTGTCTTCTTCTTTCGAAAGTCAAATTACTAACGACTGAAAGAGACAAATCGGTGTGTAACTATTCATCTGATAGTGACAATACGTTTATTAGTACCTAATGGAGTAAGTATATCTATGGTTGTCGTTCTATATTGGCAAAATGGCAATGCATTATATTTGTGAGATCAGCAGGCATGAAGTATTAATCACTTTTTATTGTTTCATGTTGTCTGCTGCAAGTGGAGCAACAGCTAAAGACGTCGGCTACCGCGACATCGCAGACGTTCTTTTTTTCAATAGTTAGCATGAAGAGTATCATGCGAAGCGGGATCGTGCAGTTTTTCTGAAGTTCATTACCATATGACATAATCCTAAGTGCGGTCGCGAGGTACCTCCGTCATCGCAGACACCGGGGGATATCCAAGAAGTTATTTTATACATGATCAAAGTTTTATACCTACTCATCGTCATGTTTTGCGTTTGAAGGAAGACCTTTTTTGCTAGTCATTTAAAACATCGTAGGGCGGCAAAAATTGCACTGTACCTGTTTTTTTGAGATTTTGTTAGGTCGTTAGGATATCTATACCAATAGTGTAAAACCAAGTTCGCAGCTTCGGAAGACCTGTGACAACTGCGTGGTGCTCGAAGAACCTCGAAATTTTTGGACATCTTTCAGTTTTTGACATAAAACTTCTAAAGGGGCATCCTACTGAAAAAGTCACCCTATTTAAAGTTGGTATATAGAATTTCCTTCAATTTGAGCGCAGGCGCAGAGCACATCACGCATTGGCCATTTTTCCAAAAAGTTAATAAATTCTCCGAGCAGGATATCGGTTAAAAGAGTCATATGTAATTTAAACGTCCCTGAGTGCCATATGTAATGTGGTCTAAGAGCTATAGCTACGTCCCTGAGTGGCATATGTAATGTGGTCTAAATGCTATAGCTTCGTCCCTGAGTGCCATATGTAATGTGGTCTAAAAGCTATAGCTACGTCCCTGAGTGGCATATGTAATGTGGTCCAAATGCTATAGCCTCGTCCCTGAGTGCCATATGTAATGTGGTCTAAAAGCTATGGCTTCGTCCCTGAGTGCCATATGTAATGTGGTCTAAAAGCTATGGCTACGTCCCTGAGTGGCATATGTAATGTGATCTAAAAGCTATAGCTACGTCCCTGAGTGGCATATGTAATGTGTTCGTCGCGTGTCAATGGCTTGGCACGCGACGATGGGAAGAGGCCAGATGGAATGACTATAACGCCTTGGAAGTTGGGTAGGCCTTTAGTGTGGGATGCAACCTGGGTCGACACCTTTGCGCCATCCCATCTTCCAAGCACGGTGGGCTGTGCTGGAGCAGCTGCTGCAGGTGCGGAAAACCTCAAACGGCGCAAATACTCCAATCTCCTTAGAACATTATATGTTTGAGCCGTTTGGGTTTGAAACACTAGGGCCTTGGGGTCCGAGTGCTCATCAAATATTTCGGGACATCGCCAAGCGGTTGGTTGACTCTTCACGTAACCAGAGGGCTGGCCTATTTTTATCTCAAAGAATCAGCATTGCCATCCAACGTGGTAATGATGCCAGCCTTTTGGGCACTTATCCTATTGACAGCGATGCGGACGAATTTTTGCCTTTTTATTTATATATTTTTTTGTTATATACTTGTATATAATATATGTATATTTTCTAGTACAGTCAGCGGCACGTAACTTGGCAAGGTTTTGCCGTAGTGGGAATAAATTTGCGCATGTACACTTAGTGCAACAAAAAAAATATCACTTTGATTGCTTGTAATTATTCTACGGTTATTTCCATAATTTATTTTAAACACGTCTGTTTAGAAGAAAGTTAAAGAAAGGAGAGGAAAAGGGGAGGACTCTTGTCAAGTTATGTGCCGGCTACTGTATTCATTAGGTATTAGCTGTTATTTGCTTACTTATTATTTTAATTTACAGAAATAAAAAAAATAGATTAAGTCGCAGTGTTTAACACCTTTTTATCAGGAACGTGTGGAGGTATCAAGTTTCAATTATTGTTTAATATGACATATTCCTAAGTAGGATGGCGCGGTACTATCGTCATCGAAGACGATAGGTCCACACTCACTGCCACTGTAAAATTTATAATTTCTACCTAGATTAAATGGCCAATTTGAAAACTTTTTATATTTATCACTTTAGAATGAATTGTTCTCGCTGGGAAGAGTGTGAAGCCTCATCGCTGCTGGGATACGGCGACCTTACGTAAGTCACAGCCATCGATTGAAATACGCGGTACTATCGTCGTCGCAGACACCGGGGATCTCACAAGTTCCGAAGTGGTAACCGATGTGTTTGATGTGAGTGCTACATTGAACAAATCCGTTACCCCTTTGGGAGTTGTCAGTTCTACGCTTGGAAGTTGAAGAGAAGCGATTTTTGTGTAAGAAGCCTGTGTTTTTAAACGTGACTGTTTATGTACATAAATGCCTGTATTACGCAACCTCTACACAGGAATGGCAAAGGATCCTGGTAAGAATCGAAGAGAAAATATTTTACTGGTTATTCAATCACGTTATGATTTGTTGCCGTGCTGTAGCGATTATGTAACTTATTGAAATAGTTTTTTTTTCCCTTATAAATAATTAATTGCAGGTAGTAGTGTGTGTGGTAGTATTGTGAAGACTTTAACCTACGTGGCGTTTCCATTCACAAGCAACCTCTGCGAGTATTTTATAAGTTGAAGGCATAATATTAGAGAAGCTTCACGCCCAAGTGATTTAGTGTTAATCTAGGATTTAAAATTAGGTAAATTATAAAGATTTCGATTTTGAAAAATCAAGAGATTTTTAAACATGTTCTTATTGACATAATATAACGTAAACGCACCTAATAACGACCCGTTAAAATCCGCGCTCATTACCGCCCTATTCAGAAAACTATCATTTTTATGTCATGTATTAAAGCTACACCATTGGTTGCTTTAAAAAAAATGTAGATGTATTTGTATTGCAAATGTTTATCTCTTTTTTGCGTGCGTAACTCGACGATTTAAATAATAATTGCTGAGTTCGTCCGTGGACGCCGACCTTAGTGCATTTTCCATAGTGTGGCATTCCCGATGGCGTAAGTAATCTTGTTTCTTTTTTAGCAGAAGATTATATCGTAAAGCATTTTAATGTAACTTCTAGTTCTTTTGATGCATTTTTGATACTTTCAGGAACACAAGTAATGATTCATTTTAATGAGATACTATTTTATTTTGCTTAAAATTCAATATTAAAAATAGGCGGTAATAGGAACAAAAATCACAATTTTATTCCTATTGCCGACCCATGTCGCTGATAAGTACTTGTCGTATCTTTTGTGTGCCATGATTTTTGTTAAAATGCATAAATTAATAGGCAGGAGGCTATACTAACTCAGTTCCTTAGTATGTTAACTTATATTTGAGCTATTAACGCCATATATTCAAGAGCTTTAGTAGCCGTATACACTAACTTTGTTCTTATGTAAATATTTTGATGAATAAAGGAGGTATAATTTTTAAATAGTGTATTTTTATAGTTGAAATATCATTATTTTTAAATATTTTTAGCAACCGCACCACTTAAAAACATATACATGTACAAAAATCACATGTATTTACACAATTCATACACATTCCCTTGGGTCGGTAATAGGTTATACAATTTCCTTTAAGAAAACCTATTACCGATCTACTTGTACATTTACGACGGACCCCATACTACATGTTTTTTTATTTGGTATTTATTTTCAAGTAAACATAAAGTTATTTAATAGACATAATAGTATTCCATAATAAACATACAGCGCATACACAATCATATCTCGGCCGCTTATGCGGCCGAGATATGATTGTGGATTTGATTCAGAGTCAGATGAATCTATTTTTTAATCTTACTTTTTTTTTTGCCAAAGGTTAATTTTCTTAATTTGTTTTATATTATAATATTTGATTTTGATTTGACATGACTGCTAGAATTAAGATTTCACTCTAATTTTATATTTCTAAATTACATTTTGTAAAATAATATACTAATATTACACTTTATGTAACAAATAATTCATATTAAGTAGTATATTATTTAAGACTTATTGAAGGCTGTTAAGAATATATAATAACGTTAAGTTTTGATAACATTTTGTAGTGAATGCTGAGATCATAGTTAATCTTAAATTTGATTCAGAGTCACATGATGCTATTTTTTATAATTTTTTTTTCACATGAATAATTTTATTAATTTGTTTCATTTGTCAATCTTAATCCAAGATTTGATTTTTGATTTGACATGACTACTAAACTTAAGAGGCGGTTTACAGTCAAGTGCCTTTTCTACTGTTTTAATAGATCACATTTTGTATTTTTTATTCTATTTACGAGTTATGATACTTTTTCAATTAGCGGCGCTAGTGGACGGTAAACCGCCTCATAAATGTTATTGTAATTTTATATGACTATGTTACATTTTTACTAAGATTCTATAATGCCATTTACTCTTGTATAATACCAAATGCCCCCAATGGTTATATATTATAGTAGTTATAATCAATGCTGGCCTTTGGTAATTTGTTATACATAATTCGTACAAACATGATATTTTTTATTGATTTAACGCTGTTAAGAATATACTATTATAAGAATACATATAATTGTTAAGTGTTGATAGCATTCTGTACTGTGTTGGAGCATTTATATAAACAGTTTAATATACACGAGCATTTTTATTTAACTTAAACGGTTCCATTTATTTAGTGGTCGGTATTAGGTGTCACATAAACGGTATTAGGCACACACCCGATATTTTGAGTCGGTAATAGGGACATGACCCTTTTTCCTTTTATTTAATTTTTAATTTTTTAAGTAATTCTTTGATTATCTGTTCTTATACAAAACTAAAAAAAACGATAATTTCAGTACTTGAAAAAATATTTTTATTGAAGCCACATATTAAGAATGTGCTTATTTTTTGGATATCTGAACTCCGCTTAAACTGGCGGTAATGGGTGCGTTTACGTTAGTTTTTTTTTCTTTTAAAAATTCTGTAAGTGTCATCGTCGTTAAATAAACGTTGTCTACCGTCTGTCTGTATAGTGTATACACAACGCTTTGTCTTCTTCTTTCGAAAGTCAAATTACTAACGACTGAAAAAGACAAATCGGTGTGTAACTATTCATCTGATACAATACGTTTATTAGTACCTAATGGAGTAAGTATATCTATGGTTGTCGTTCTATACTGGCAAAATGGCAATGCATTATATTTGTGAGATCAGCAGGCATGAAGTATTAATCACTTTTTATTGTTTCATGTTGTCTGCTGCAAGTGGAGCAAGAGCTAAAGACGTCGGCTACCGCGACATCGCAGACGTTCTTTTTTTCAATAGTTAGCATGAAGAGTATCATGCGAAGCGGGATCGTGCAGTTTTTCTGAAGTTCCTTACCATATGACATAATCCTAAGTGCGGTCGCGAGGTACCCCCGTCATCGCAGACACCGGGAGATATCCAAGAAGTTATTTTATACCTACTCATCAACCTCGAAATTTTTGGACATCTTTCAGTTTTTGACTAAAACTTCTAAAGGGGCATCCTACTGAAAAGTCACCCCATTTAAAGTATACAGAATTTGCTTCAATTTGAGCGCAGCCGCAGAGCACATCACGCATTGGCCATTTTTCCAAACAGTTAATAAATTCTCCGAGCAGGATATCGGTTAAAAGAGTCATATGTAATTTAAACGTCCCTGAGTGCCATATGTAATGTGGTCTAAGAGCTATAGCTATGTACCTGAGTGGCATATGTAATGTGGTCTAAGAGCTATAGCTACATCCCTGCGTGCCATATGTAATGTGGTCTAAAAGCTATAGCTACGTACCTGAGTGCCATATGTAATGTGGTCTAAAAGCTATAGCTACGTCCCTGAGTGCCATATGTAATGTGGTCTAAAAGCTATGGCTACGTCCCTGAGTGGCATAAGTAATGTGGTCTAAAAATGCACTTTGAAGAAAATAAACCTACCGGCCCCATAGTGACTCCTCCAGAAATCTGAGGCTGCGATCGCTACCTAATGTACCTGCTACTGATTTTGTGGTATTTTTTTTTGTCATTGACTCAATTAAGATAATTTAATTCCTTTACATGACTATATGTGGATGGGAGCAATGCTGCGTCGAATGAGCAGCTGTGCTGGGCGTCCTCTGCAAAGAAGACACAAAACGTCCCGATGGACAACAAAGAGGTCAGCGACTCAACGATTTTTATTAAGTAGAAGATGTCTATTTGTTTGGCGGAGGCCCCTTCCGTGGCTTGCTTTGCAAAATAGGCATGTATTTAATCAAACCTCTAATAATTAATGTATACAAATATTAGGAGCGCATTTGCGGAGTTTTAAATGCAGTTTATTAGAAAATCAATTGTAAATCAGAAAAACCAATTAGATTAACAGCAACACATAATACAAACACCACAACGGGAGTTTCCGCTGAGCAACCTCACAAGTGGGTATAGTTACCTAGTTTGTAAAAAGTTCAATAATTAAAGAGAAGCGCGTAGTAATTTGTTTGACGAGTAGCTAAATATTTCCCGTTAATTAACAAATACCAAAGAAATAAAAATATTACTTTTAAACGTTTTTTCCTTTTAATATACAAGGTAGGCTACACTATACCTTAACCTCCAATATATTTGTCTCTTTCTTAACTAAAATGAATGTGTTTGTGCTTTTCAGGCTGATAGTCCTACGACGGCTTCCATCCAGCGCGAACGCACCGCCCCGAAGCACGGCGATCCTGAGCGCGCCATCATAGATTATAGGCAAACCGCTTTTGAGTCCTCGCATGCGTGGTACAGGGGCGCGGGGGTAGGACGAGATCGGGGACTGGGAGAGGTACGAGCGGCGGCCGCATTCTTGTCAAAGCTCAGTTCGTTAGCTACGCGGTTAGCGACCCCGCGTGTTGACAGTTGCGGACGCTTTGTGAGAGTTATACATGAGATTACACTGTCAAGATGAGTCCAAATATCTTCGGACATAAAATTGTTAAAATTAAAAGTCAGTGCAAGCAAATGACTTTTGACGTATACGAATATTTTAGAAAAAAACTGGATCCAAATTCTTCTGAATATCAAAAAAATATATCTTTAAACAAAACCGTAGCAAAAGTGGACTATCGGAAAAGTCTGTACCTACAGCAAGGAAAATTGTTAAAAGACAACGAAAGACTTAAATCACCGAAAAAACCAAAACAGATTCGCAGAAAAAGAGAGACGATCTCACAAAAGGCGTGGTAAGAAGAAAGTTACTCAGATTAACATAATCCGCGAGTTGACTAATTTTTTTTTATTATTTAAATTGAAGCTTTTTTACCTCACTAATAGCTTGGTATAAACAGTTTTTTAATATTTTTAAAAATTGAAAAGATATGAGCGTTCAAAACTCTCAATTAGACAGAGAGGGAAATACTGAATTGTGACGTCATAGTTCAGTATCGCCATATAAATTACATGCAAAACTTCGTTTTGCGAGACAGAGATAGACAAAAAGTTTCTATAAGTTATAAGTTTTTTTATTTTTCGATTGATTTCAAATTTGATTTCGAATAGAGAACATGCAATATTTTTATTTTTGCCTTCATTTGAATGAATTTCATGTAGAATATGCCAAGAGTATAATAAAACATTTAAATACTATAATTTACTGAAAAAAATTGCGGTTTCAAACTGACAGTTTAAATTTTCGCGCGAAAACGATCTACAGTTACGATGACGTCACTCCGGTCTGTCACTGGCCATATTTATTCGTCGCTGGCTTTCATAGTTGCGTAATTTTCAACTTTCGAGATATTTTTTGAATAAATACATGTAAGATACTGTAAATTATAAAAAAAATGGACTAAGTATCCATCAACCTCAGCAAGGTAATTGCGTAAAACACTATCAGTAGCAATGGGTTTCATTTTAACAGTTGAAGAACATTTTGCGTTTTTTACCTTGTTGACCAAACACATTTTTCGAACATTTGAAGCAATAGATTAGCAATATAAGCATATTCCTAATCTATTGCTTCATATGTTCGAAAAATGTGTTCAAAATTATTCAAACTGAGATTAATATTGTGTACAGGCTGTCATAACAATGCCACAAATATCCCGAGAATAAGCCGAGTTGATTCGTGTTTTGTGAAAATGTGTCCATCGACTTCAACTAAGTTTCCAAATAAAATATTTTTAACTGGACCTTCTGACCCGAAGTTGAGAAAAAAGTGGCTCCAAGCTGCGAACAGGGATGACAATTTATTCTTTAGACTGTCATTCGATGCTGTGAAGATCACCAACATTAACTTACGGCAGATTCCTAGGATCTGCTTTTATGAACCCACCCCATTTTTATTAAAAAAATGCGATTAATTTCCGCAATAAAAGTTGTTTACGTTCACAACAGCTATAACCTTAAATAAGTCATCATAACACGAGTGACGTCACTACAGACCGCGTCACTTGAATAGCCTCACCCTATATTTCAGCAATTTATATTTATACAATATACAAATACGTACTTATTTTGTCATATTTTGATTACTCGTCTACCGTGTACAACAAAACACGCACGAACTTGTACGAGCGTATCCACGGTGCACCGCGCGTAAGTCGACGCTTGAGTTATCTGTTCCATATGAATAGCCTCAGTTGACTTCCAAATGTCCTCGCATTTGTTTGTTTTTAATGTTCGATGGTAATTCATTGTACTATTAGTGTTCGTTTCATTTCATATATAATACTCGTAGTTTTTGGAATATTATCATTATGGGGCGTGGTGAAAAATTAACGGATATCGAAATAGAAAAAAATAAATTTTTATTTGGATAAACAATTGTCTCATCGCGATATTGCGCGTAAAATTGGTCGTAGTGTTAAAGTGATTAATAATTACGTGAAACATAAAGAAAATAATGGAAACAATTATAAAGGTCGCACAAAATTGGCTGCTTCGTTACGAGAACGCCGACTTATTTTATGTGCAGCATCTAATTCTTCGAAGACAGTGCGGCAAATAGCAAACGAGGTAAACACCAGTGCTTCATTATCTACAGTGCGACGCATAATAAACTCTTCATCATACATCAAACGGAGAAAAATGAAGAAGAAACCCCGTTTGCTCGAGAGTCATGAAAAGGCCCGATTATCGTTTGCTAGATTACATATGTCCTGGACTGATCAGTGGCATGATGCTGTTTTTACCGACGAAAAAAAGTTTAATATCGGATAAATACGGTCCAGATGGATATTCATATTATTTTCACGATTTGAGAAAAGAAGAGAAAATTTTATCAAGTCGTTATTCAGGAGGTGGTTCCGTAATGGTCTGGGGTGCAATTTCTTATCACGGTATCATCAGTATTTCTATTATTAAAGGAAAACAAACTTCTAAACTGTACATAAACCTTCTTGAAGAAAAAATAAAAGAGATTCGTGAAGTTTAAAAAAAAAAGTGGATTTTTCAACAAGACAATGCCCCTTCGCATACTTCACATGAATCAAAAAATTGGTTTAATCAAAATAAAGTTCAAGTTTTAGATTGGCCATCGAACTCTCCGGACTTGAATATTATAGAAAATGTTTAGGGCTATCTATCTCGCCAGTTATTTGCCGATGGACGCTATTTTAATAACAACACAGATCTTATAAAAGAAATTCATAGAACTTGGAATAATTTGGACCAAAATTACATTCGTTCGTTATATGATTGTACTCCCAATTGATTTTTTGACTTTATTAAGAGTAATGGAAAATATACAAAGTATTGAAATTAAATTAAAATATTTTTTTTCTGAGTTTTATTTTACTGAGGCTATTCAAGTGACACACCTAATTTGTTACTTCAGAGTGAAATTTTTATTATTTATTATTAATTGTCTAGTTTATGTAGTAAACTATACAAGTAAACTATACAGTAAGCTAGTATAATTTATTTATAAAATTAATGAAGCAATTGCTCTGATAGAATTTGATTTACAACAAATTTTGGGAGTGAGGCTATTTAAGTGACGCGGTCTGTAGACGCTGATTGGCGGATTAAAATACGTTCCGTTTCATGTTATTTTAATTCGTAATTATTGTTAAAAATCAATATAAACTAAAATAAAAACGTTGCAGTGGTCCTTCTTTTATGTTTTTTTTAACATTTTAGTCACAAAATATTGATAAATAGTATATCTGCATCTTCCCTATTCTATTATTGTATTACATGTGTGGATATATTATCTACTAGAATATATAGTATTCAATAGCAACTACCCAATTAAAAAAAGTACCAACTGAAAACTTTGAATGCTGTACTTAGAGATGAAAATGTATTACACTGCGGCAGAGAATATTTAAGAGTTGTATGATACATACATGATCTAGGTTTTAAATTTAAGAAATGCGGATCTAAAAGTCGAACAGTCAAGTATAACATCGTGGAGGTGGAAATACCTGAATACTATTAAAAAATATCGTAGAGAAGACATATTTTATATATCGACGAAACCTATGTTAATGCGTGTACCCAAATAACGTGATAATATTATAATAATTAATATGCTTCATAACCTTTCAAAATGTTGGCAATGAAACGATGAACACGGGCGGCGGCGGCGTGCTGTCTTGTCTCATATCGGTAAAGGAGACCGTTTGATCATCGCAAATTATGGAGGAAAACTGGATTAGTAGACGGAGAACTTGTGATATTTAAATCCAAATGTAAAACAGGTGATTATTCGTGAATTTCTGTAAATGGATAAACGAAAAACTCATGCCTAATATACCACCTAATTCTTTTATAGTAATAGATAACGAAATCATTCGGTTCGAGAAGAGAAAAAGCCGACTATGGCTTCTACCAAGCCAGCTATGCAAGATTGGCTACGACGGCATGACGTGCCTTTTGATGATAAACTTAGAAAGGGTGACTTATTTAAATTCATTAAAAGCCATTTCATTTCACAGAAGATATTTACAAAATTTACGAGTTATTGAAAAGAAACGGACATGAAGTGTTGCGTTTGCCTCCATATCACCCAGACCTGAACCAATCCAATTGAGTTGGTCTAGGGTGATATTAAAGCACAAAAAAGTATCGAAAGTGAGTGAGTGCTTCGCAAGTTTCAGTTATATTGATATGGACATAAATGATTGATTTGTAATTTTGATAAGTCTTGCTTATAATAAATAGTACATAAGTTTAATATTTTATTTTGTAGCGCCCGCCGCCCGCACCTCTCCCGGTCCCCGTTCTCGACCCACTGACCCCCGCGCCCCTATACCCCGCAGGCGAGGACTCAATTAAGCGGTTTGCCTATAGTTACTTTCTGTACATACTTAATTTCTTTAAAATAATGATTAAGTATTGCCTGTGTATCAAAAAAAGAAAACCATATCACCAGTATACGATACGGCTCTGCTGAGTAGGTTCCCGTGGACTTTCTTCTCCCTGGAAAAATATGGTTAATTTTTTGAAATGCATTAGTTTTACCTAAGTAGGATAGTATTATTTAAAAAAAAATAATAACTAACTGTGGACAAATAATCAGCTGATCGCTTAGTATGGGGATGGCCTGAAACACAGGTTTTTATTAACCTAGCTCAGGCAGGTCGCCACAAGTTATAATGTCAGTACCAACGCACCTTTCATAGAAATTATAAAATATAAATTAAACTAGTTTTTAAATAAGTATTTAAGTCAATCTGTTAAGAACCTGGTACTACTAAGTATTTATAAGTTTGTAAATTTATTACTTTGTAAAAACCTAAATAAAATTTTTATTTTTTTTTAGTTTGTTGACTTCCGTTTTACTTACGTCATTGTTAATGTTTGTAGTGCCTACCTACATTATAACACTGGGGCCTGACCGTGAAAAAAATTCGGAGAATTAAAAATTATTGTAAATATTTTAGTTTTATTTTTGCCCAATCATATACCAATATATTGACGTACCGATGTGTGGTCTTTGTTTTTTTATTTTATTTGGTTTATATTGCATTCATGTCGTTTACAAGGTTGTTTAAAATCAAATATAGGTTTCGTACATGAACCCTGCTAGGGCACCGCAACATTATGTTTCTTAATTATAAAATAAATGAATATTGCATGCATTATTATATAAAGTTATTTAAAAATATATTATTACAATTTTAATGTCATCATTTCATTATTAATTAATTTATTATTGGATGTCTTTATTAAATTTCTACATTATTACATTGCGTCTATCTTCAAATAAAATCTAAAATATTGATATTACAGAATGTCAATTTGTTAAAAACCCATTTAGGCTATAATAACACTTCTGTATTAGGTAGATTTTAAGTGCGTTTATAAATTTATTATCAAATTCAATGTCTTTGATCTCATTGGGTAACTTATTATAAACTAGCTTTTGCCCGCGACTTCGTTCGTTTGGAATAGTGACTTCCGGCAGATTTTTGGTTTTACCCACATAGTTAAAGAATGAATTAAAAATGGAAATGAATTAAAATGAATGAATGAATTAAAAATTTAAAAATTCCCACATGAATTAAAACAATAACATGAACCGAACTCGTGTAACGATCGACACCATTGCGCGATCACCAACTCGACATATAGTACTAAATACTAATAGAATTATCTATACTCCGTTAGAGCATTTTCTATGTACTAAAAGTTGTATTATATTATATTTTTCATACCTTTTTACTATTTATTTACATTTTTCCGATGAATTTTCAGTACTGAATTGATGCCGACTCTTGACCAATAGATGGCGCTGTATGTCCGGAATAAATTTTATTTTTTATTTTATTTTTTGTAATAAAAACTATCCTATGTCCTTTCTCAAGTTCCAAACTATGTCTGTACCAAATTTCACACAAATCGGTTCAGTAGTTTAGGCGTGAAGCAAAGACAGACAGACAGACAGACAGAGTTACTTTCACATTTATAATATTAGTTTGGATTTTTATGCACATTACAAGAGGTCCTGAGTGAAACATAGCTAGTTTTGAACTCGGCATTGCTAATTCATTTTTTACTCTTAAGGAGCGTTGCAGCGGTCTTTGATTCTTAGCTAGCTAATTCAAAGAATAGGTAATAATAATTATTTGTACATGGGCAGGTCACTGGCTGCTCGATGTGGGATGTTGGCCCACAGGTTTCCACGTAGTACGGCTCAGGATAAGGTGACGCTTTTCAAAGCCTAAATTGCAAATCCTTTTAAACGTGCAGCCTGTGGTTGAACTTTACGCAAAGGTCATACAGTGGTCTGTGCTTACAATGTAACAACACGTTCCGGGTGTTGATGGGGCTGCCGCGTTTTTGCAGCGCGTCCAGCATGTTTGCGGACGTGGACGTTGTTAGTTTTTCGGCCATCATGAGCAAGATATGCGCATTTTTGCTACGCCGTGTTCGCGCCAGCCCCAACACCATTCTGAGAGCGTTGTCTGATAGGTGGGACTCTATCGATCTTGATATCTCGATCTTGGGGCCGTGGATACGATTGCACGCAGCCAAGTAGACATTCCCCAGGATCGGCGTGCCTCACGCAGCTTGTAGTAAAATGTTTATTATTATTAAGATACTAACAATACTAACCTAATACCTAAGCATCATTGTTACTAATACTAAAATACTACATTTCAGGCTGTAGTCTGAAATTAAGTTTTATTATTATGTCGTTTATTTATTTCTATATCTTATTTTATCATATTTTTAAATATTTCTTAAAATATAAGTATGAATGTACAGACGCCAGCACATCAAGCTACTACAATCTGTCAGATTTCTTTAATAGATTTTCAACTTTATCGCTAAAGCATAAGGTTCAAAGTTGATTGGAAAAATCTGACAGTTTCGGGTAGCTTGATGTGCTGGCGTCTGTACAAAAAAAAAAATTATTATTATTTTAATTTTATGTTTTTACATATCTCATGTCATGATGATGACATATCTCGGGACCATGGGGTCCCGGTCCATTGGAAGGCGTACGAGGGAACGAAGCCAATTCGCAGAGAATGAGATGAGATGAGGCACCAACCGACGATTATCCCTGTATGCACTATGCGAGTGCACCCAAGGATAACCCCCGGTTGGAGTAGGGCTATTAGAGGATATGGAAAAATGTAAATTTGTATTATGGGTTTGGGTGACTAAAGTGGACTGGTGACCAATAACTATGGAAGGACTATGTCCCCTGCCTGACCAATGACAATATAATATTCACAGATAAAATGGCAGGGGGTGACTTGCACACTCAATAATGGGCCCCCGGAAACTGTCGCTAGCACATAGTGACGTAGCAACAAGGGGGCAACATGTCCTGAGGTGCTTATGGGGAGTAGAGAGGTATTCCACGGCTTTCAGAACAATCCCAGAGCCCGAAAGATGGCCAAGATCCCTACGAGCACTTACTGGAATACTTCCTTCCCCCGAGCACGTTTGCTCTTGCGAATCTCCATTCATGCCGACCGGTAAAGGCAAGAATGAGGTGGGAGCTCTGTCCCTCGTCAGTGTTCACTCCAGCCGGCCATTAAAGGCAAGTCAGAGGTGAGGAGCAAGACTACCCCCGGGAGATAGAGTCCTTGGGGTCGCTACTGCCCAACAGCTCGCCACATGCTAGGTACCCTGCGGGTTTCTGTATCTCTCTTGGTCTGGCTCCTCACCCTAGGGTGACCTGTTTCGGCAAAGTAAAGTCTTCCGGCACAGGCCTAGAGTACGGAGCGCGCAAGCCCCACCATGACGTCAACGTAGAGATACGGCAATGGGGTTATTATTTTTATTAAAAAATGCTGACCAGCGGGGTAGCTACGTCACAGACTAACATTAAGAAATATAGCAGTGGCTTTCATTTTGATAGTTCGACAACATTCATTGCGTTATTTACGTTGTTGAGCAGACAACACTTTCGAACAATGCTTCATGCAATGGATTAGCACTGCTCTGTCTTCCGAGGAGGCTGTGGGTCTCCAGAAGCTGTTTTGACTCTTTAGATTTGAAGTTCTTTTTGAAGCTGGCAAGAGCTAGTTGTTTTCCATACAGAGCTATCTATTTTCGCAGTGCGCCGTATAAGGACAGCTAGGTATAATTAGTACCTTGTAAACACAAATTGTCTGGACTTTAAAGTCGTGGGATCTACAGATACGGTCATTAAGTCGTCAAAGTTCGTAGAGCATTTAGAATGTGCGATAGTACCTCCGAAGTTAGGGTATTATCATGTCTGATGTTGCTTTCAAGATCTTTAAGTGCATTACTTCTCTATAGGTGGAAACTATTAGAGAAGTAGGTAATCAAGTTTCAGTGTGACTTTGTGCAGTGTGGCTTTGTCAGCTTCACAGCCAGCAGAATTGTGGCTTTGTCAGCTTCACAGCCCGCAGCAATGTGGCTTTATCAGCTTCAAGAGTCAGCAGCAGACATGACGCTAGAAAAATTTAATGCAAATCAATTTTTTTTGAAAAAAATTCACTGCTCCTCCTAGGTTCCCCATTTTTAGAAGAAGTTTTTTTTCCTTTCGACGATCAAATTAAAAATGTCAACTACATTACGACAGACTCTCCAAAATTAATTTACATGTGGCATTCACTCTGATTAGATCCTGCTGTTTTGACGACCGAACGTGGATTCAAGCCACACTACCCATCCGTTTTGGTGGCCTCGGCGCCTGCAAAATTACCAGCATTAGCTTACTGGCGTTCCTGTCTCCTGTCCATAGTGCTGTAACGGTGAACATCTAGAAAGCGGCTTGCCCGGATGCAGATCGGCCTGTACACCCATCTTCCCAGAGACAGTGGGATGAGCCGCTGTGCTGGTTAGTATGGAATAGGTAATCTTTTCAATATGTCCACCAATACTGTTGAGCGTCCCCGCCTGCTGGCTGTGGGTAAGTGGGAGTTGGGGCTCTGAATTCAAGCACTACCACTAACTAGCTAACGTAGGCACTATGCGGGGTGTCTGCGTGTGGGCGCTCCTTGCGGGGCTCCACGTCGTTGCCAGTGCGCTGAAGCTGTCGACTGCCTCGGACATCATGCCCTATCCTGTAGTATTAGTGTAGGCCGGATAACACGGTACGCCAGCATTATTAATGACAACATCCGTCGTGCTCTTGTCACCGCTGGGGTGCAGCTATTTTAGAACCCAACGGCTTGGCACGCGACAATGGGAAGAGACCAGATGGCCATATAAAGAACCACCTAACTCCCAAGGCAGTATGCCTTGGGAGTTAGGTGGTTCTTTGGGGATGCTACATGTGTCGACACCCTGGCTGAAGGTGCAGGTGCGGAAAACCTGAAACGACGACAATGTTCCAACCTTATTGGGAGTTATATCTTCGAGACATTTGAGTTTGAAACGCTAGGGCCATGGGGTCCGAGTGCCCACTTGGACTTTTTCGAGATATCGCCAAGCGGCTAGTCAACTCTTCACGTGACCAAAGAGCTGACCTATTTCTTGGCCAAAGAATTAGCATTGCCATACAACGTGGCAATGCTGCCAGCCTCCTGGGCACTGTTCTTGTTGACAGCGATGCGGACGAATTTTTTGATGCCCTATGATTCTTTTGCTTATTTTTTTTAACACAACGTGTAACGTTAAATGCGCAAAACCTCTTAAGGGGTCATTGTACTCATCATTATGAACAACTTTTACTATGGGACCAAACCTGAAATCGCGAAAAAAAAATCAGCTGTTCCCTACATTTATGTTCGCATAACTCGTCAAAATGTAGGGAATAGCTGATTTTTTTTTTCGCGATTTCCGGTTTGGTCCCATAGTAAAAGTTGTTCATAATGATGAGTACAATGACCCCTTAAGAGGTTTTGCGCATTTAACGTTACACGTTGTATACAACGTGTAACGTTCAATACGCAAAACCTGAAAATAGTTATCAGAATGACGAGCAGAATTAATTGAACCACTTTTTAACATAGGTTGTAGTGTTGCCGTGTCTATTTATTAATAGGTCAAGCAACCCAATGTCAGCGCGGCGCAGCGGCCCGGTGACGACTCCTCCCTCGACAAAGCGTCGTCGCAGACGCAAGAAACGATCAGAATGGCCAGTAAAACTAAAACAGCGCATAAAACCTTTACAATTTTTTAAATCACTTATTTTCTCTCTGAAATAGGTCAATTGAATTAAAAATCAGTTGGGGTGTCTGAGGTTTTGCGCATTTAACGTACACGTTGTATATGTACACATTATTATTTGAAATAATAACAATAACATAAATAATTCTATTATTGGTAAGTAGGTATATACATATTTTCTTAAAAATATATTATTATTTATTATTATAGCAGTTTAAATATTATTATAGCAGTTTTACGTGCAAGTGTTTATGTAGGTACTTTGTATGTACAGACGCCAGCACATCAAGCTACTACAATCTTTCAAATTATCGCTAAAGCATAAGGTTCAAAGTTGATTGTGAAAATGTAACAGTTTCGGGTAGCTTGATGTGCTGGCGTCTGTACATCTAAAACGCCGGGGCGTACCATCGGGGGAACGCTGGTATACCCCGGGGTCTCGAACAATACAAATAAAAATAAGAATGTGATGCAATGCGGAATCACAATGTTTAATAAAAAATATAAAAAATGGATATTAATAATAAATACGGTAACACATCTCTATTTAGTACATACATCCATAAATTTTAGGCGATTTATATATTTTATGAGATATATTCAGAATTGTTCAAGAGGGACTTTTAACTATTTCTTTACATAAATAAACATGACTCAAGCTTTATACATCTTTCATTTAAATTCGTTCTATATTATAATGTAGTTGTGAATAGACAATAAAAGACCATACACAGAAAAGTTATCCATGTAAACACTCCTTTATGCATTATGGTTTACTTTCTAAAATGCAATTTTGTGTTGATATTTTTCGTTTACGGCA
This sequence comes from Eremobia ochroleuca, assembly GCA_949629135.1. NCBI lineage: Eukaryota > Metazoa > Arthropoda > Insecta > Lepidoptera > Noctuidae > Eremobia > Eremobia ochroleuca. Next base: position 1,164,985 of record OX451384.1, read on the forward strand.
ACACACAAAACTGCTGCGCGTCCATGTCAAGACAGACTCATCTGTGTAATACGGGATCAATATAAATTAAAAATGCGGAATCCTCACACAAAATAATGGTATTTGTGTTCAAACGTTGCGTAATACGTAATCAGAAGACATTAGCATAATCTTCGCCGCCGTTAGACACAATTAAAACGCATCTAATCCCAGACCACTCTGAATACATTGCAGCTAAGAGAGAATGACCGAGCCATCCTTTATCTAAAAAGTGAAGTGTTGAACGTTATGTGAAAACTGTAAGGTGCATTATGTAGTGGAAAGTTAACATTAGTGTGTGTAGTGGCGTATAAGCGTTGTTTGGGCGTTATCGTATTATTATGTCGACGAGATGATGTGGTCGTTAGTGCTGGCGCTGGTGGCGGTGACGGCGCTGTGCGCGCGCGGCGAGCAGGTACTGCTGCTCGACACCACCACCGAGGCGACGCTCGGGTGGACCCGCTTCCCTTACGGCGCGCAGGCGAGTACGCCCGGCTGGCTCGAGGAGTCCTACACTAACTTCGAAAAACAGATCAACTGGCGCTCTTATGTCGTGTGCGACGTTGCACATCACAACGTCAACAACTGGCTGTGGACACCGTTCATCGAGCGCAGGAATGCCAACCGTATTTATATTGAGATTAAATTCACTATAAGAGATTGTTCATTGTTCCCTGGTAATGCACTAAGCTGCAAGGAAACATTCAGTTTGCTGTACTACGAGTTCGACGTCGCAACGCGAGAGCAGCCGCCTTGGGAACCTGAAAGCTACAAGCTGGTCGGCCGCATTGCTGCAGGTGAGGGCCGCTTCAATACTAACTCTGAGGTTGACATCAACACAGAGGTAAAGAGCATAGCAGTAACCAAAAGAGGCGTCTACTTCGCCTTTAGAGACCAGGGCGCATGTATATCAATATTGGCAGTGAAAGTTTACTACATAACATGCCCCGAAGTAACAGTCAACTTTGCTAGGTTCCCCGCTACACCAACAGGTCGTGAGGTAACTGTTATTGAACAAGCCAATGGTACATGTGTTGAGAATGCAGAGACAGCCTCTGGTGAGGCCCCTCCAGTATACTTGTGCAAGGGTGATGGCAAGTGGACTTTGCCCAGTGGCTCATGTAAATGCCGCGCTGGGTTTGAACCTGACCTAAATAACCAAGTGTGCAATGAATGTCCACCAGGAAAATTCAAATCTCATACAGGTGATGACCCATGTGTTACTTGCCCAGATTATTCTGAATCCACAGCATATGCTGCAGCTGAATGTAAATGTGTACCGGGTTTCTTCAGAGCCAAAAAGGACCCAAAGAATGTACCTTGCACACAGCCACCGTCTGCACCTGTCAACCTTACAGTTACATTTGCTGATCAGTTTTCAATTTCGCTTGCTTGGCAGCCACCTCATAAAACTGGAGGACGCAATGACATTACTTATAGGGTGTTCTGTTCCAACTGTGGTCCTAATATTGAGTACAGGCCCGCTGCAACTGGTTTGAATAACACAAGAGTCACTGTAATGGGTTTGGACCCGGTGACAGAGTATAAAATTCAGGTTTATGCTGAGAATGGGATCACAGAACAAACTGGTGAAGAACCTAAGAAAGTTGAAATTACTGCTGTCACAGAGGCCTCTGTTGTTAGTGTGGTTTCCAAACTGCGTATTCTGAGTGTAGAAAGTGACAAATTGTCGTTAGCCTGGAACCCACCACCGATAGACCTAACTGATCCTGATGATACAATAGAAAGTTATGAAGTCAAATGCTTCCCAAAGGATAACTTGGAGAAAAGTGCAAATGCCACCCTTAAGATCTCTAAAGAACCACATGTAATAATTACAGGTTTGAAAAGGGATACAGAATATGGTATTAGAGTCAGAGCTAAGATGAAGCGGGGTTGGGGTGAGTTCAGTGGCATAGTGTATGCACGGACTGGATCCGTTCTGGAGACAACTTTCGTAGGTGAAGAGGAAGGTGCGCAGGTCCGTTTAGTGGCAGGAGTTATGGTCGCAGTTGTAGTATTATCAGTGGTTGCCATTATAGCTACTGTGTTGTTCCTACGATCACGCACTGATGACGAATGTGACAAGAAGCAGCCAAGCGACTGCAACGCGCTTAACTACCGAAATGGAGAAGTATACACGGGTCCCGAACGTCCTGCCAAGACAAGCAGTAATGCTACGACGCCATTGTTCGCTGGAACCGGCTCAAGGACTTATATTGACCCGCATACGTATGAAGACCCTAACCAGGCGGTTCGGGAATTCGCACGCGAAATTGACGCGTCTTGCATCACAATAGAGGCAATTATCGGTGGCGGTGAATTCGGGGATGTATGTCGAGGAAAACTGAAATTGCCAGCCAGCTGCGGCCAAGAGATTGATGTTGCCATCAAGACCCTTAAACCGGGCTCCACAGAACGAGCTAGACGTGACTTCCTTGCTGAAGCTTCGATAATGGGACAGTTTGAACACCCAAATGTTATTTTCCTACAAGGAGTAGTCACAAAATGTAATCCAATCATGATCATAACAGAGTTCATGGAGAATGGCTCTCTGGACACATTCTTGAGAGCTAACGACGGAAAATTCCGTGTTGTGCAGTTAGTAGGAATGCTACGTGGCATCGCGACGGGGATGCAGTACCTGTCTGAAATGAATTACATTCATCGTGATCTCGCCGCTCGTAACGTACTTGTCAATTCTCAACTCGTGTGCAAAATCGCTGACTTTGGTTTGTCACGAGAGATAGAGTCGACAGCGGATGGCGCGTATACAACACGCGGTGGCAAAATTCCCGTTCGATGGACTGCACCGGAAGCCATCGCGTTCAGGAAGTTCACCTCAGCCAGTGACGTCTGGTCTATGGGCATCGTCTGCTGGGAGGTGATGAGTTTCGGTGAACGACCATACTGGAACTGGAGTAACCAGGACGTGATCAAGTCCATAGAGAAGGGATACAGGCTGCCGGCGCCCATGGACTGCCCCGAGGCGGTGTATCAGTTGATGCTTGATTGTTGGCAGAAAGAGCGTACACACCGTCCCACATTTGCTAGCATTGTGAAAACTTTAGATAAACTGATTCGCTGTCCAGATACATTGAGAAAAATTGCCCAGAATCGTTCTGCTGACCCTTTGGCGGGCGACACCCCTGACTTGATTCAGTTCTCGTCGGTTGAAGAATGGCTGGAGTGCATCAAGATGTCGCGATACATCGAGAAATTTCGCGCGGCGGGCGTCCTGGATATGGACGCCGTGGTGGAACTGACGGTGCACCAGCTGGCGTCGCTGGGCGTCACGCTGGTCGGCCACCAGAAGAAGATTATGAACAGCGTGCAAAGCATGCGCGCTCAGATCCGCGGCAGTGGCCCTTACGGCTTCCTGGTGTGAGTGACATTGTGCTAGTGGGGGAAGGAATGGACCTGAAAGTGCAGTCACACGCGACAGTGATCTTTAATAATAAAATGATGCATTTTGTATATTTTTCTAAAAAACTGCCATAGAGTTTAGGTATAGGGGTAAAAAGGACTTCTTTTCATAATGATGTTAAGGTATCTATATCGATATTGTGCTGTTTATATTTCTTTTTTTTTATGTTTTATTGAACTGTTGTTTTGTGTAGTGGCAGCTTGAGTGACAACTACTTGCCGGCCTAAGTTTAAGACTACTGACATCCATTCATGAAAGCTTTATGATTACTGTTACATAGGTAGTTTACAACGAAAATTGAGTTTTAATTTTATTTTGTTTATCAAAACTAATATATCCCATTCTCTGGGCTGAACGTAGAAGTAAAGAAATTTATTTAAAGAGAAATTATAAAGTATGGTGATAAATTTATTTTTAGTTAATTGCTAGCCAACATACATGACAACATTATTTATGTAGACTGATGTATGTTAATATTATTTTTATTAATATTTTTGTACTTATAAACTTTGATACATTCTCTTTACGCTTCTGAAGCTTATTTTATAACTTTCCTTTACACAAAACTTAAAATAATTATGAATGTTACACCATCATAGTCAGGAAAATTTAACAGTTTTTGTAAAAATAAGATATATCTAAATTGTAGTTAGCCAATTTTTTCGAGGGAATGTGTATATTCAAGAGATTTTTAATTGAAAAAGTGTATAGATGTTCTTTAGAGTGTCTCATATTCTATAATAGGATTCATATTGATGCAGATTTGAGGTGTTTATTATAAGTGAATGTTGGCTTCAGGTAACAGCAGCTGGCTAACATCAGTGTTAACCCTAATATAGAATACTCAAAGCTTGTTTATGCTAAACCTCAAAAATTGTGATTGAACTGAAGTACTTAACTAATTTATAGATTGCCACGTAAATGCATTTAAGTTCGTACGTATTTACTCCCTTTTTACATCGCATGTACATAAGGCTGAATAATTTAGTGTTAAATTGCTTTAAAATGTAACTCAAAAGAATTTCTTATATATATTTTATTATTTTATTTAGTGGTTTTCGGTTTGGTAAGGGTGAAGACACACAAGTCAACTTCTACATTTTATTCAACATTTAGCAGTTTAAAGACTGATATACATTGTATCATTTCATTAACATGCTTTACAGATATTTTGACAATAAATACATGCTTCAATATAAGTACCTCATCAGTACTGTATTTAATTTCATAGTTAAAAAAAAATAGAATCAATTTAATTCATTGACATACATGCATTATCAAGACTGCAAAGTGATGCACAGTGGTGACACCTATCTCTTCATTAATGCATTACCCAGTTGCAAGTATTAACCAGTGTAGCTACTTGTATTTATGTATCGTACCAAATGTTCACAGTTTTTGCCGATGATTAAAAATCACATAATTACTAAGTAATTTCCAAAAGATTTGTCTTGGATGGTTAGATCTCACAACCAATGTTCAATGTTGAACATAAGGTCGGAGTTGCTCGTCTACGCCCAGCCTGACACTGCCTGTAAATGTTAACGATGCTAGTATTCATTTTGTTTACTGAACAAATCAGTTCGTAATTGTACCCATTGAGAATTGCCAATATAGTTTTAAGTGCTTTGCTTCCCAGCTTGTGATGTTACAAAGCGAATGTATAGAAGTTTGAATGCTTCGCGCCTTCAACGACAGCTGAGCGATAATGTGAACAACAGGCGCACCACCTACCGTTTGCACCACGAACTAAATAATCAATGATTTTGTATTTAGTTTACTATCGTTTATTCGTAATTTAAGATGTTAAGTTCATATTTTTATACAAACGTAATATGTGGTGACAGTAGTTTGTGATCAATTCTCATTCATGATCATCAAAATTGCTCAATTAGCCATTTCATCTAGTACATCATTCGATTATTACAGACTCTATGACGAAATTACTGTTAAACTGTATGTCTTACATCTGATTCAGAAAGCACACTTTGATTTTAACAGTAATTATATTTATTTAACATGTTTGTTTGTGCATATCCGCAGGTAGGTCATACTATATTTATTTTTATGTTTATGCAACAGCGATTTGCGAGCCGGGTTTTTCATTATTTTATCGTGAAAAGATAATTAGATGTCTGCGCTCCTCCCATTGAAATATGTAGCCAAGTAGCCATGTATGCCGGTATAAGGTTTCACGTACACTTGACAAAATGAAGGAGAGATTATTTAGTAAAAACATTTTCGCATTGCGTTGCATAGTATGAGTATAAAGACCAAGAAAAAATGTTCAACAACCATGTGTTGGGGCTATTAGACCTCAATAAAATGGCGCGCTTGTCATCGGCACAAAGTCCCAAAAATGCATCCAGTTTAGTAGCGAGCGGCTGCACATTACGTATGCAAATTATCTGCGACTTAAGTTTAATAACATATTTTTAAAACAGAAATGTGCGGCTGGGGTCAGGCATGGAACCTGTTTCGCTTGTGTTTGAGCATCACGAGCTGATCCTAAATAGCGTTTTTTCGAGCAGCGCTAGTGTTTCACACCGCGCGTGTTTAGCGCACCGGTTTATGACTTACACTGAACTGTTTCGATTCTACTGTCCTGTTTGTTTTATCTTCTTTGTCTTTTACTAGTAATATAAACAGGTTTTATTTGTATGTACATTCTATGCATTTTAAGTATAAGCAGAACTATGACGTACCAACGTGAGACTAAACTCGGTATCTTTAAAATACCTACATACCTAAGGAGAAAGGAAAACCCGCGGCCCGTTCATTTGTATGCATCACTCGATGACGTTATGCAATCATCACGTCGACGAATCAAGATATTTGTGCTGGAAATATATACGCTGATTGTTGGGATTGTAATTGTAATGAACTTATTTAAATAATAAAAGTCGTCGACATTTTCGCCGACACCAAGGATCGCTCCACGTCTGGCACTGGCAACTCAAAAATGAACGAAAATGTCTTGCGACAAGTATGTACTTGTTGCAGACGACGGCCGTTTTGTCCTCTAGTGAATTCAGCCTTATACCGAAAATTAGTTCCGTTTTTAGTCTAAATGGCACCACTACACCGAGTGCTTGCACGACAAGTAGTCTTCATCATCCCTTTTCAAGTTTCCTTAGTAAAAGCGTAGAAGCTTTCTAGTCTATTCAGACTTTGTCTAAATATTTTCTATTCAGACTTTGTCTGTCTTATAAGGTACTTATCTGTTTTAATTAAAATGGATATGTTAGGTCTCATAAAGGAATACCCTTCATTAAGAAAACCGGCCAAGCGCGTATTGGACCACGCACAATGAAGGGTTCCGTAGTTGGAATGAATTTATCCCTAGAAGAAATTTAACATTGTGACTATTACTCGTAAACTTGTAAAGCCTACTTAGCTGTACTAGTTTTCTTTTTAATTTTGTTATATCCAAAAGCAACCATTTAGCCTGGGGGTTGTACACTTGACTAACAACAATTTCCACTTTAAAGCTTAATTCACAAACGGATCCCTGAATCGAAAAATTATTTTCACAAACACGCAATATTTTTTTAAAGACCTACCTATCCAACGATACCCCACACCAGGGTAGACGAGTAAAAAAAACATCCCCACTTTACGTGTAGAGAAGGTACCTTAAAAAAGATATATATTTTTTTTCTAGATTTGATTTTACCTCTGTCGGCGTGATTATTGTGTATATCAATGACAAATTATAGCTTTCTAGTACTAGTCTCTGAGCTAAGCTACAGACGGACAACTATAAGGGTTCGACCCCTAAAAAAAACCGAGAGGTAGTGAGTCCTACACGTTGTTTTTAACATTTAACCCTTAAATGCATAATGTTGCCATATGGCAACAAAGTACGTCATTTAATTTTTTTAACAATGTGATAGCTGTGAGTTTCTGATGGCACCTCTTTTTGTCAAAACAATATATATACTCTATGAATATTAATATTATTGTATAATTATTATATATTTATTATCTAAATTCTATAGATAAATACCTATACAATAGCATTTTTTGCAATACGATAAAATAAATCATGCATTTAAGGGTTAAAATTCATCATATTGTAACTTTTAACAACCAAATACGCTTAACCTGCATGCTTGAAAATTATATTTTTATTCAAGTTATAAAACAGTTCCACATTCTTAATCATGTCTAATCCACATAAAATCACAATGCGAGCACCTTCTACAGGCATCAAGATTTAGTGGTTGCGAGCATACGGGACGTAAATCACTGTACGTTAGCGAATTTGATAGATCCGTGGTTTTAATTGCCACTTCATTAGGAACCTTAGGCTCCACGCAGACCGAAATGGAGCGCAAAGCATAGGATTTTCTTCAGACTTTGGATAGTGCACATTATAAACATTCTCATAAAGTGCAAATTTGTACGAACACCACAGCAGACATCAAAGGGCTCCTCGGGCGCCCTTGAGCGCACTCGCGTTGGTTTCGTTTGCATTTTCACGCACCGATAATAAGGTTTATTATTCAATGGCAGGTCCTATGCACTTGTCTCTAGTCTGCGCTTTGCTTTGCAAGCTTCGAATAACAGATGAAGCTTCAGTTATCTCGTAGTCGATATTAAATATTTACTAGTGAATTGTTTTGACCGAAACAGATCAGGTTTCATCTTTTCGAGAAGCTTTTCTTAAAATGGCTGCCGCGGAGATTCTCAGATCTTTGAGGTTGCCAAATCAAAGTCCTGAACGGGTGACTGAAAATGATTCCCGAGACGGCTTCGTGCAAGCTAACATTATGCTGTCTTCTGCTGTCATGCTCATATTATTGACAGAAGGGACATGTAAGATATTACATAGGTAAGATAACTAGATTTAGACACGACGCAGGAATGGGCATTAGGTACTTACATTTTCAAATTTTGCGATGTTTTTCTGAAGTTCATGATAGGAGTAAATCCGATCTGCTGCTAAGTTCAAAAAAAAGATTCGAGGCGCGCACTGGACTGGACTGGAAAAAGATATTACTTATATCTTTTTTGTTCTTTATTTTCAAATATGATCTGGATACGAGTATTTAGTTAACTACATGGAATTCTCGGTAAAAACGTGTGCCTGCTATTCGTTAATTAATCGAAATTAAATTACAGTTTCATTATTAATTGAAGTATTTTAAAATTAAAATTGTGTAATAATATTACGTAAAAAATATTGATCATCTCTTTATTACATATCTTCCTTTCAAGGGATGGTGTTTGTGTGTCATCCTTAAACAAAACTGTTCAGTTCTTGTTGTATTCAAGGCAGTATTGATCATCTGTATTATTCCCAGTTCTGTGTCGCCTTCTTTTGTTTTCGCTGGGAAACTTTCAAAAGTCAAATCTTGAGTTGGACCGTAAGTAACAATTCGAGGTCCTTGCTCCAAAAAGCACGTGCTAACATATCAGATAGTCGTTATGCAAATTAATTATTCTAAAACTCGTGATCCAGAATTAAGCAGATTTTTTTATTTCATGAAGGGAAGAACGCAAGGACAACAGATAGCAGTAGCTTCCGCTTTGAGTACAGTTTAGACAAACATTGTATTAATAATTCAGTTAAATATTTCTAGGAGGGCCGTGGTTATTTTGACGGTGGAGAATTCGGAGATTAATTTTAACAAACAAAATGTGTCCGTAAGAAGAGAGTATTATGGTTTTACTGGTACTCAAAAGTTCTGCTCAATACTTATGCAAAAAAACAATTAATCCTTAAATTATTATTTTCTTTTCAATTGCCTTTCAACAAAAAGATATACAACATGTAACGTTAAATGCGCAAAACCTCAGACACCCCAACTGATTTTTAATTCAATTGACCTATTTCAGAAAGAAAATAAGTCATTAAAAAAATGTAAAGGTTTTATGTGCTGTTTTAGTATTACTGGCCATTCTGATCGTTTCTTGCGTCTGCGAGTGCGACGACGCTTTACCGAGGGAGGAGTCGTCGTCGGGCCGCTGCGCCGCGCTGACATTGGCTGGCTTGACCTATTAATAAATAGACACGGCAACGTTTTTAATGAAGATTTTTTTTTAAATGTGACCTGTATTAAAAAGTGGTTCAATTCATTCTGCTCGTTATTCTGATCAAACTATTTTCAGGTTTTGCGCATTTAACGTTACACGTTGTATATACCCACTTCTGCTTTTTTTATAGCTTCACGGGTGTTGTTCTAACAACTTTTCAATTGGCTACAGCTAAAAGCGTCTAGAAAGTATTAAATTTTATTTTGATTCCTCATTCAGTCAATAAAAAGTGTACTTTGCATAAAACCTCCGCCTTGCACCACTTCTTGCGCCTGCACCTCGTTTGTGGTAAACAAGTAAGTTACAAGTATTGTAATGATAATAATGTTGGAGCTGAGATGATAGTAATAGCGGCGGCTGTGGTTGCTACCTATGTAATATGTCATCGTGAATTATTTGGTCTTAAACGGGTCTTTCAGTAACAACTATTCACTATACTCAAAATATAAATATGTATTCAAATGCGTTTAAAACAAATAAGTAAAACTCAATTGTCCGTATTTATTCTACTAAACGAAAAGAAATATTAGGTACAAATTGACTTTTCTCACAGTTTCTTAGCGGTGTATGCCGGCCATGTCCAATTCGGAGCTCTTTGCACTATGCTTGTGACGTATCACAATCGCTCCAATCTGTTTGTGCCGATAGCGGTAGGCGACAACATGCCAGCGTCTATCTGTGATTGACAACCGTTTTGTGTTCAACTATTGTACATACGACTAAGGTGGTGAAACCCGCATCATGTCATCGGGAAATACTACAGTTGTACCCATAAACTCTACCTGTCTCCCTTGGATATAGCGTAAAGAGATCAATGACCGGTGTTTTAAAATAAGCCTTTAATTATTCACATTTCAATAGTGTGAAACCCTGCTCGCAAATAATTAAGCCGATGTATAGTGTCATTCTTGGTACGTATAATTTATAAAACAAGATGCGGTCTTTTATTGTTAATGGTTTTTTGACCAAAAATAAAACTGCCATAAATAAACCTGCACATCGATGAATTTTATTTATATTATGTACCTAAATGACACTAAAATATATTTGAGTTTCCAATATGTATTGTCTTCCAACATTTTTTTGACGAAGTGTTTTACGGAAATCGATGTAAAATTATATACCTATTATAAATATGAATTTATTTGGAACCATAATGCTGCCTGCAAATATTTTAAAGTATTTAGAATATTGTGCTGAACTGTTGAGTAGTTCCGTCACAATTAAAGTGACGGAGCACTACCTACTCTCATGCGACCTGCAATAATGTAAATGTGCGTACAAAGTTTGCCATTCTATCGGTACTCTCTCAACACAGACATGATTGAAAGTTTATTTTTGGCTAATGTTATATACTACTTCAAAGAGAAACTATAAGCGTTAATATGTGAACCCCGCGACCTCGAATTAAATATAAGTGGAGCAGCCAAGGTTCTGGACATAATTCAACTAATATTTGTTTAAAAACACATGTCTGTGATTTGGTACTTAAACGAATTAGTGCCGATGAGTATATCGAGTTACTTACGCTGTAATCTCTTGCCGATGATTCCTTGCCATTTTATTACCGACTATTGTTTCATAACATGTTATTCTATAGCCCCGGATACACTAGGGAACATTTTGTCCCGCAACATGACGCGCAACACAAAATATACGTGACGCTGCAACGTTGCATAGTGTCCCGCAACATGACCCACAACATTTTACGTGACGCGGGACATGTTTCTTGCTCCCGCTCCGAGAGCGAGCGCACGGCGCGACATTCTCTCGGGACATTCACGTAGTTGCCGAGCGACATGTTCCGCAACATGTCGCTCCATTTGTCCCCTAGTGTATCCGTGGCTTTACTCTCATTTTAAACTATACCGTTTTAGTACTTTACTCCATGTTCTTTATAAAATTTTAAATAGTTTGAAATCTGCACAATTGGTGTCAGATCCACCATTTGTATTCCCATTTTACTGTGATCTTATGTATTTATAGTAGACATTTAGGATTGCCTTCATGCCACGGATCACACCAATTCATAGTACATACATATTATAAAGCATTAAATATATAGAAATTTATATCTATTATTCATGAATTTTTGACTTTCAAATATTTAATCATACATTTTATAATAATAATATAATTCAAGTATTTTTCAAGGCAACTTTTGATATCCTTACATGAACAGTGCAGCTGACGTTATTCTTTGTCGACGATAGTGATAATTAGCAATAATCATCGTAATAAAAAGCGAATTTAAAAAATTCATGAATAAAATACTGTTGCCGAGATTGTCACAGGTCATGCTCTTAGGACACCTAGTTTTTATACGTGAATCACCTAGTTTTTGCGAATTAAATATAATACGTCAATGAAGTTAGAAATCTTTAGGTCTACTCAGCGACATGCGACAACCTCGTCAGTCCATCGTAACACCAAACCCATACAATAGTTATAATAAAAATGATGTTTATTTACTAATACTTAAAAAATTAGCTAGTATAAATGAAGAATATAATAAGAGTTTTGATACGTTGGACAAGCAAACGAAAACAAATTAAGTCCAGTATTTGAAAGTTAGTCTAACAGACTTTTAAATCACAACAGTTAATGCAAATGGCGGATAAAACATTGGTCCTTTTACATTCGGGTCAATTTAATTCGTCCTTTGTGTTATGGAAAATGAATCTAATTGTTTATGTAATAAGATGTATATTGTATCCGATAATAAACTGTATTCATAAAAGCAATAAGACGTATGCCTCGATGAGACAGTGATGGCGGACAGGTTGCAGGCGCCATGTTGAAACGTGTTTTGTCATTAAATGTGTTTTTTTATTGGTTTGCGCTGTGATTTTGGGCTTAAATCTTCCGATCCAACTAAATTAATTTCAATAGTCTCATTGTAAGAAATTGCGGTTAACATAACCACAAATTATGAAGCATCTAGGTAGGTTTTTCTGACTTAATCCAAGTCTTCTAAGATGCCGTAGCAATATTTGAAAACTCATTACGAGCGGTGAAGGTTAATGAGGTTTTAAAAACAATCGGATTCCTTAAAGTGCGAAATCATGTAACGTAATATCCGTATTGCAATCCACTGGTGGACGATTTTTGTTGAATCAACGCGCAAATCAATAGAAAGGTCCCGATATGTGATACGCTGTTAAGCCATAACCTTAAATGATTAATTAGTTTTAAATGCTGATGCAGATCAAATTAGGAATAATTTTTATCAGACGCAATTGGAATAGTAACCGTAGTAACACCAATCATAGCCTAATTAATTATAACATAGAGTGATGTTAGATTTTATTTATAAGTATTCTTTTATAGAGAAGAAGCAGGCGTGCGGTTAGGGCTGGCCCGTCCTGCCTCGAGTATATTTTAATGGCCGTACGTCTGCGTCGTATACAGAGATAGTAAAAATTAGCGCAGTTTTAAATCTTTACTATGAATCAGTATAGGTGAAAGAAAGAAGTGTAAGCTTGGCTATAATTTATGTAATAAACTATTGATATTTATAATGTGTTGTTATTTCTTACCTCCTCTACTGTAGTCAGTTTTTATAATCCGGCTGAAAATAGAGAATATGGCTTAAAAAAAACTTGTAATTAGGTGAACTCCAAAACAAATCTTTATTAATAGAATACTCGTAATAACAAAGTCACAGTAACTACTTATTAAGATGTCAATGTAAGCACAGCTGACTGCGCACAAGTGCGCATTGTCGCATGGAATGAGCTAATAATAGGCAAGCCCCGTCAATGTTGTGAAATCTAGTGAAGATCACTTATTTATCAAACAAGTTACTAACCAGACAAATTTTTGAAGCAAACCGCAATTTTTAAGAAATGCAAATATTCAAACGCCGACTGCTCGCGGCCACTGTAGCTTAGTTCATTCCGAATGTGCTGCGCTCAAATGATTATAATCTTTTTTACTAACCATGAAAGTCCCATACAGTGTATGAAGTCGTAATTACACATGATCTAGCTATCTCTCTATCTAGTGACTGCAGTTCGAATCGTCTGCTGAACTTCACTGAAGAGGACTTTTAAAACACTAAACTACACAGCATAGCAGGTACAGGCGCCAGCACGTCAAGCTACTACAATCTGTCAAATTTCTTTAATAGATATTCAACTTTATCGCTTAAGTATAAGGTTCAAAGTTGATTGCGAAAAGAACAATGTATGGACTCCGTCCCCACCATTGAAGCACTATAGAGTGAGTTTGATTGTATGAACGAACGAATGAATGAAAACGGCTTGAAATAAAATATAAATGATATTTATTTTTTTGTTATTTCCTCATTTTAAATCAATTATTGGCTGAAAAATAAATGCTATACTGACGTGTGCGTTCGCGCAGCGGAATGTTGTTGAATTTAAAGATTTTAATTATGCAGATATTTAGTGTATGACGTCGTATAATTGTGTATGGTAAAAAAAAATTTGTGCACGCAGCCATTGTGGAGAAATTCACCAAAAACTGATTCCGCTGGGCGAACGTTGTCCTGGCGGAACTTTTTTTAATCCATAGACTTTAGAAGAAAAGAGATGTGTCCAAAAATTAGTGTGTATTTGTGTGTAATTGTGTATGTATGAATAAAATTAGTGCATGCATAAACTTCGGAGAAATTCAAGTTTCCGCTGCGCGAACGATTGGCCATTAGCTAGTTTTCATATAAAGCGCTTACATAGAGAGCTGTAGATTTTTACATACGTTGTTTTGAATTTGTTTATATTTGTTTAAAAAACAGATTTAGAAAAAATCGTAGGGCTTAAAAGATAAAAATATAAACGTAAAATACGCTTATTAGGTCTTAGTTCTTAAAGTATGCACTTTGGGGTCTAGATTTTCACGTTTATACAAACCTTGTAAGTGTCTGCAACATGTTGCCAAGTATCAATGATGTTCCGTTAGTAATTAAAGAGTTATAGGACAATTTACCATTAATAGATCACTGTTTACAAAGCAGTCAAATATCACGACGTTCTAAAGGAATTGCATGGTAAAATGTATGCTAATAATTAGTGTATTCATTCAACTATTCACATGCAAAATTTCATGTTATTAAATTCAGTAAATAAAGAAAAACAATTACAATACTGACGAAGCATCGAAAACCTACATAACCCGACCAAGTTCGGATGGCTACAAAAAAGCGGCCGTGCCATATATCTAAGAAACGTTCTTAACCTTCCAATATAGTATTTATTAATATGGTACAGTTGCGTACACAAGCGTTAGGAAAAAAGAAAACAATTGCATTTCTTGAATGAAAAATATTTTATTAATAATAACTTACTTTACTTTACTTTATTAGTTGCTTTCCTTTTAAGGGAAGTATGTCTTAGTGATATAGAATCATATGCATAATTAATTATTGAAAAACAGCCGTTATTGCCATCTCTACACATAATCCCACAAAAAGAAAGTAGCTAATAAAAATCTGCCTTATACGTATATCATTACATATAGGTAATAAATATAAGGTGATTATTTAATAACAATATTTCTTTTCAACATTTCGTTACAATCTGGTCGGTCGTTTAGTTAATTCATTAGTTATTCTGTAATTTTCTATTCAGTAGTTTGTCTTTAACCAGGAAAAACATCTACTTTGTTACGATTTTATTATAACATATGTCTAGTATAATAATTTATTATTACGAATTTAAGTAAATAGATCAATCCGTAGATATTAAACTTGGGTTTATGGTGTCTGTCCAATGTTAACATAATTATTATAATTTATCTGCCTAATAAACTACGTAAATGAATAAGTGTATAGCTATTAATTTATTATAAAATCTTACCTTATATCAGTTGTCCTTTTATCAGTTGTCTAGTACACATAGCACAAGCTCTGCTTAGTTTGGGACTAGATGGCGTTGTGTGAAAGTTGTGGAATATTATTATTATTATTATTATCATATCTGTTATCAGCTTCTCACTATCACTCACTCAATATACCTACTACATAATTATGTTAAGCTTCACTGTTACACTATAACATTAATAACAAACTTTGTCAATATTATTATTACAGAGAATTGGCGATGCATAGCAAAACAACAGCGCATACGCACATTGTCCTTGACTGCACATTTGTTTGTGACTGGGAATAAAACAAAATCAGGTTCAAGTTCAACAGCAAACGAATACGCGCGGGCCGCGGCTAATGAAAACATATTGCCCTCTCTTTTCTTCAAGGATGGAAGTACCGTTTCAAGCGGGAAGCCGCCTATCGCTCGTTGCGCGCAGCGCGTTGTCTATTTTTTCAGACTAGAATATTTTTGATCAATTCATAACTACAATACTTAGACTATTTAACCAAAGGACTAGCCTTAAGCGTACCGCTTCGAACAAAATAATTCTGCATATTTTGGTGGGATGCGGGGGAACACGCTCACATACACCAGTACAACGGCTTACATCAATTAAAAAATCGATTCAAGAAGTAGTTTTTTTTAAGTTATTAGATTGTTTGATCCACTAAAGTTGCAAAGGGGAACGCTCGTGCATGCCTAGTCCATTGGTTAAATAGTGTAATAAGCTACAATATGATAAATATTTACCTAAACAGTAGTACTTACATGTGGTAATTATTTAACTTCCCTAAGGGGTCTATAGTTAGAATCCTGATCCGTGAAATCTTCAATAGAAATTAGCTGTATGAATTTTATTTGTCTTAAATAATATATCTAGATTATATCTCAAGTCTTAAGCGCATACTTAAATAAAGTACCTACGTAAATAGTACCTACTTTATGTCATAGTCAAATACATTTAAAAAAGTAGGTGTACAAAAATAAATGACCTATAAATTATATCGAAACAACAATTGTGTTATCACCTATACCAATTCAATACCGGTATTATACTGTAAATTTTGGGATGTTACCTAAATATATTGCACGGCCGCTTTTTTGTAGCCATCCGAACTTGGTCGGGTTATGTAGGTTTTCGATGCTTCGTCAGTATTATAATTGTTTTTCTTTATTTACTGAATTTAATAACATGAAATTTTGCATGTGAATAGTTGAATGAATACACTAATTATTAGCATACATTTTACCATGCAATTCCTTTAGAACGTCGTGATATTTGACTGCTTTGTAAACAGTGATCTATTCATGGTAAATTGTCCTATAACTCTTTAATTACTAACGGAACATCATTGATACTTGGCAACATGTTGCAGACACTTACAAGGTTTGTATAAACGTGAAAATCTAGACCCCAAAGTGCATACTTTAAGAACTAAGACCCAATAAGCGTATTTTACGTTTATATTTTTATCTTTTAAGCCCTACGATTTTTTCTAAATCTGTTTTTTAAACAAATATAAACAAATTCAAAACAACGTATGTAAAAATCTACAGCTCTCTATGTAAGCGCTCTATATGAAAACTAGCTAATGGCCAAACGTTCGCGCAGCGGAAACTTGAATTTCTCCGAAGTTTATGCATGCACTAATTTTATTCATACATACACAATTACACACAAATACACACTAATTTTTGGACACATCTCTTTTCTTCTAAAGTCTATGGATTAAAAAAAGTTCCGCCAGGACAACGTTCGCCCAGCGGAATCAGTTTTTGGTGAATTTCTCCACAATGGCTGCGTGCACAAATTTTTTTTTACCATACACAATTGTACGACGTCATACACTAAATATCTGCATAATTAAAATCTTTAAATTCAACAACATTCCGCTGCGCGAACGCACACTATACTGACTTAAGGAAATAGTCATTATATTAGAAGTGAACAGTACCTATACAACGTGTAACGTTAAATGCGCAAAACCTGAAAATAGTTTGATCAGAATAACGAGCAGAATTAATTGAACCACTTTTTAATATAGGTCACATTTTTCAAAAAATCTTCATTAAAAACGTTGCCGTGTCTATTTATTAATAGGTCAAGCAAGCCAATGTCAGCGCGGCGCAGCGGCCCGGTGACGATTCCTCCCTCTCGGTAAAGCGTCGTCGCAGACGCAAAAAACGATCAGAATGGCCAGTAAAACTAAAACAGCACGTAAAACCTTTACATTTTTTTAATGACTTATTGTCTCTCTGAAATAGGTCAATTGAATTAAAAATCAGTTGGGGTGTCTGAGGTTTTGCGCATTTAACGTTACACGTTGTATAATGCAATGAATCAAAAATACCGAAATGAAGAGTATTATGATTCTTTATTTTTCTGGAGAAGTTTATAAATAAAACTCTGTTTATTTTCTATTCTGCATTTTCACTTTCGACTATAATTTCATCCCAGGTACCTACTTGCTGGCCCACCGAAATTCGCTGAGTGCCTCCCGACACCGAGGTACCACATTATTACTTACAACATGTGCGCATGCACCAACTGTCCTCCCAGTCAGGCAGGAACAAAGTGCGCTTGGATGGCGTCTAGGCTCTGCTCGTTTGTTTTTAACCGACTTCAAAAAGGAGGAGGTTATCAATTCGGATGTTTATATATAACATTATTTTTAGTATACTGCAAACCTGAATATAGTTTGTTCATAATAAGTAGGTAACTGAATCGATTCCAATAGTTTTGACATCATGTTATATTATACTAGCGACCCGCCCCGACTTCGCACGGGTGCAATGCTGATCACTACATAGTATTAAACAAAGTCGCTTCCCGCTGTCTGTCTGTCTCTATGTATGCTTAGATCTTGAAAACTACGGATTTTGATGCGGTTTTTTTTTTATAGATAAGAGTGATTCAAGAGGAAGGTTTATATGTATAATAATGCATAATATAGTAGAGAAACACTGATAATTTTAGAGCCATTGCGGCCGGTAACGCCCGCATTTTAAATCTGTAATATCTTCGAAAATATTCATTTCAATTACATGCTGTAAAGGGCCATAATGATCTATATGAAATGCACAATGTTTTTAAGGTACTTAATTGGATAAGGAATAATGCTGTATTGCCTAAAATTGCTTCTTAAAAAAGCCATTATTTCTCGTAAAAAGTTAAGGATAAAAAATGGTTATTGTGGGTTATCCCTAAGAGATAGACCTATACCATCGCGGACTTTTTTATAGAAATTTTTAAGGTGTACAATACTGTAGTACATTATTTTGATCTATCTCGAATGGTTCAGCCAGCGTTTACAATGTAAGCGCAAAAAAATGTGTTTATTTACGACATCACATTAGAAACCTCTAAAATTATCAGTGTTTCGCTACTATATTATGCATGTATTATACATATGAACCTTCCTCTTGAATCACTCTATCTATTAAAAAAAACCGCATCAAAATCCGTTGCGGAGTTTTAAAGATCTAAGCATATATAGGGACAGACAGACAGGGAAGCGACTTTGTTTTGTACTATGTAGTGATTTAGTCCCAAAGATATTTTAAAATGGTAAAAAGTTGGACACTAAGTACATATCCGCCATCGCACACAACACAGGTTACGGCCGGACATAGCGGCACCATAGACTACTATTTATACTAGAGCGGCACTAGGCGCGGGCGCACAGCGGGTTGGAGGCGCGGGGGCGCCGCGTGGTGTGAGCATATTTTTGTACGGACATCCAGGTAACAATGTGATTTTTCATTATACAGTTTTGAAATTTTGTACATAGATTCTTTACATACAAATGCCGTGAAAAATACAGGTGTTTCGAGTTTCGCATATACTAAAACTAATGTTGTATAGGTACATAACCGGAATGATGGCTTTTGGGTCAACATTACTTCCAAATAGTTCGTTTTCTATGGTTAGGTTATGACTAATTATCTTTTCGCGGCTTATGTGGTCATATCCTAAAAGACGTAGCACGAAGCCACTTGTTTGACAGTAACATGCCTTTTTTTAAAAAAAAAACGTCCCAGTCTTTCTGTTCAAATTTAAATGACACGCTATTCTATCATCTGGTTCTCCCGATCTCATTTTCATGAGAAAACACCCTGACACTGTTTTTGATCGTGTTGTATATTGTATTAGTGATGGGGTCTCACTAAGAACAGTATTAAACTGCTCATGTGTCAGTCCAATTCTGAAAAATAATTCATCTGGGGAAACACTCTCAATATTATTAAAATCAATGCCTTGTTTTCTTGATATGCATCTCTTAAATGGTCTATTATGTCTTTCAGTTGTTCTGGTGTAAACACAGTCTCTGTAAATTCGTACAATACACCCCAGTCATTCGTATGCATATGAACCGAAAAAAACAAACTCGTGCACTGTCAGGAACATAGAGGCTATGTTCCATCAATGAGTAGGTTTTCAAAAATAAGGGAACTCTGTGAAGGTCTTTGTTTCAGCAGTCACGAAATACACGGCGACAAGAGGTATTTGCTAATCTTTTGTAAAGCTGCGTCTAAGCTAGAAGAGCCGAGCACAAATTCGTGTAGTGTGGACCGACTTACGAGCCTCGAACGAGCGCTCTTCGAGCATTTGATTCGTGCTCACAGTCGAGCACGCATCGCGCTCGCAGTGCGCTCGTGGACGTGGTGACAGACGACTAATCGCTCGAGCCGAGCATCATGGAAACGTGGTCAGAAGATTATTGAAGACTGGTGAACGATTCGCCACTTGCCAAAAAACGCAACGTCACCGTCAACCTTTGTTCAATGGATACATAGCCATTTGAAATCAGCAGTGCTATTCTGTAAAAATCTCTACCGTGAGAACTTAGGTGAAGTGAGCGGGAAGTGAGCTGTCATCAGGGATTAACACTGCTCAATTCAAGCTCACTTCACTTATGATTTCACGTTGAGATTTTTACAGAATCGACCGGCTGGTATTTTGTTTTGCAGTGTGCTTTCCAATTAAACGCAGTAAATTCTCAAAGTTTGTTGATGTCATTCGAACAAAATAGTTAAATTGGCCAGATGCTTCTTGACCTCTCAAAGTGGTTAGCAAATTGAAATTTTGTTGACTGGATCTGTCTTTATATAGGGTGACTGGTAATTAGTGACCGATACTTAAACACATGATTCTACTCATTACAACAAACAAGTTTTATAATGGGACAAAAAGTGAAAGGACGAAAAAAAAATCAGCTCTTCCCTACATTTTGACGACTCGTACGAACATAAATGTAGGGAACAGCTGATTTTTTTTTCGCGATTTCGGATTGGGTCAAAGTTGTTTGTAATGATGAGTAGAATCATGTTGTTTAAGTATCGGTCACTAATTACCAGTCACCCTATATAAATTTGTAGATCCATCGTCTTAGCCTTTTAGCTTTTTCACTGACTTCGGCTATAATAATCGCTACAGCAGCAGCAGCGGCTGCTGCAATAGCAAACTCGTCCATATTCGCCACGATCCCGAAGGGTACTGTGCGGAAAACTACGTTCGAGGACAGTGATCATTGTAGGTTCGTTGTAAGCTGCGTCTACGCTGGACGAACCAAGCACGACCCGAGCATCTTGTTCGCGGTGTTAAGTGTGGACGTACAACGAACCGTGTATAGATGCACTACAGTTATCAAATTATTTTTTTTTGTTTTATTATCATCAGTTGAAGACAGAATTTAGGCGTTATAATATTATAATATACCTTTAAATCCTCCCTTAATTCTGGATCGACACGTGTATGTGAGGACCTATTTTGTGTTTAGGTAGGTTCTGAATGCAGACACGAGTTTATTACGATATTAATCTACTGATTATTATCATTGAACCTAATTATTTTATCGACTTTGGGCAAAATTATGTTATTCACTATCAATGATATTATCTTAAGTAGGTACGTAGGAACGAATTCACTGCAGGCTTGGTTGGCTCAACACCTAGCGTGTCAACATCGGTTGATTGTTATACCTGCGCACTTGCTATTGGTAGGAGATCATCACCAGCCTGCCTTTCCCCAACCACGCTGGGGTCGGCTCCAATCTAGCCAGATGCACCTGAATACCAGTATTTTACATGGAGCGACTGCCTAACTGACCTCCACAACCCAGTTACTGGGTTATACGATACCCCCTTGGTTACCCGAAAAGACTGTCAATCAAATATCCACGAATGACAGCCGGGACCAACGTGCTTTCCGAGGCACGGAGGTGTTTTGGTATGTAAAGATGGTCACCCATCCATGAACCGATCCCGGCAAGCGTAGCTTCACCTGATCGATCGTCCGTGCGGCTGTACTTAGCCACCAGCTCCTCTTTCCGGTACTAGCAGTAGGTGCTAGATACATATTATATTAGGTTGTCCAATAGGTCGTTCGCTAAAAAAACACGATTTTGTGGCTTGTCACTGAAGCTAGAGTGCCCACGTTGAAAGTCTAAATACCAGCGTTCTACAGTCCTAAGACATGGTGCTGTATCACTAAACAGAAGTGATCTCCTCAAAGCACTGAAGTCGCGTTAATCCCCTTTGAAAGTTGTAGACAATTATTGAACGCATATTTTCCTTTGATATTTCCATTTTTACAACCGACTTGTCACCTTTGAATAGACGCTACAATAAAACTATTCGACCGATCAAAAAACATTCTATTGTTTTCTAATTCTAAATTCCAAAAAATTGCGGGAGGTTTGAAAACAACACGACTTAAAAGGCAGCCCTCGTAAATATATTATGCTTTGCGGTTCACCAGAGCAATCCGAGCTGTTAAGATACTACGAGGGAACGAAGAATCCTACATATTTATAGCCCAAGTTTCTGAGGGACATGACCTAGGTATCGATTAGTATCCACCTGATCCATTTATAGCCTGAATAGCTTATTTGAATGCACCGTACCTACAACCAATTTCCAGGTACGTAAGAACTGCCTCTTTAAGTGACGAAGACCAGCGCAGTAATTGCGTGCACGCTTACAATGGCTTTCATTTTGACAATTCAACAACATTCATTGCGTTATCTATGATGTCGATCATACGAATTTTTCAAACAAATTAAGCAATGGATTAGGAATTTCCTTCACAATCCTTCGGGTTGGTATAGAAAGTTTGGTACGCAATTGCAGTGCAGGCTTACCCATTTGCTTGTGGACGACTGCTGGTTGGTTCAAGTGTTCCATGTTCAGTCTTTTTTGAGACTTTCGATCAAGACCCGTGTTCGACTGCAGCTGTAGGATATAGGTTCTGATCAGGGGTTGCCAAAAATAAAACCATTTTTTTTTCTGTAAATATCTATATTCATTTATCGAAATAGAATTATACAAAATAATATGGCGACTTCATATTAAATACGTTAAGTAAAAGCTAACTACGCAGTTACAATACATTTAGAATTTAACAAAATACTACATTAGAAAGGAACTAAAAAGAAATAGCCAAAAATTTCATGAATAACACAGCCATATGATCACGGCAACGATTACAAGATCAGCAGTTGATTGATTTGATAGAACACCTTACAACAAAACGATACAACACCTTACAACAAAACGACGCAAAACATGAAAATATAATCAGTTGCAAAAGTTTCAAGAATAGCACCTTGTGGACACGCGGTGTTCATATTAATCATTATACTTGTTTCGGAATATAATTACAGAAGAAACATGAATAGGTACATCAAAAGGGAAGGTACTGTCCGCGCGCGAGCTCCGAGGAATGATAAGGAATGTTGACGTAATGAGCTAGAGTTGTGATTTAGTCGATATCGCACTGTCGATACTAATACATCTTGAGCCTCCGAGCGAGTGTATTATGTACTTGAAATAAAAAAAAATGATGAAAATAAACTCTCCTGACGCACTTCAATAATAAATGAGTCGACAACATTCTCCATTAAGCCATCCCTTTGACAGCAATGTTCCTCTAATGCTAAAACATGTTTATCATATCCACACCAATCTTCTTTTGTGACATGCGTGATAGCTTTTTTGGTGATCTCCTTCAGTGTTGTCAGAGAAAAATCTGAAGTAATGTTGTGTTCCCTCACGAGCCTTTTAACTTTTGCCCATGCGAGCTCTATTGGGTTCAAGTCGCACATATAAGGCGGTAATCGCATTGCATCGTGACATAAAACAACATAATTATAAGTGTAGTACTATTTATAGTAGAAAATAACACTACCTACTATCGCAAAATTAAAAATGACTCGATAAGCGTGTTCTCGCGTCAAGGTCGACACTAGTACTGGGAGAGTGCGGGGGATGGAGCGACGGTCGGGCGCGGCGCACACCCGCCCGCTTCCTCAGCCACCGATTCCTCGGAGCTCGCGCGCGGACTGTAGGTAGGTCAATCATAAAGTTAAAAGACGTTTCAACGTTCAAAACTGTGTGGAGCAGGCGATAACTTTTGACAACGAATGTAATAAGTGTGTAAGTTTTTTTTTCTTTTATAAATCTATGCTATACCTAATTACCTATGCCATTTCAGATGTACACAAAGCGGGCGCGAACCCCGGCGATCCTTCGCGTTACCAAAAAACTCGCTGGTCGCTAATTTTGGTAGCTAAGTCTTTGTATAATAATTAATTTTAACACAAATCGCAAAACTGGTTCTTATAAATGTCCTAACGTCTGCAACTGAATCGAGATTACAACAGCATAGTCTTACAAAAAGATTTGAGATAGCATTCACTCTTTAAATATCATAAAAAAATAATTTATTCATGTTATTAATAATTAAAGTTATCTATGGATATAGTTATAGAAAAAAACATTAAAAAATGTTTAAATACAATGATCTACTTACTTCACGACGCGCACATTCGAGTCCCTT
Organism: Eremobia ochroleuca; assembly: GCA_949629135.1. Taxonomy (NCBI): domain Eukaryota; kingdom Metazoa; phylum Arthropoda; class Insecta; order Lepidoptera; family Noctuidae; genus Eremobia; species Eremobia ochroleuca. Next base: position 1,189,142 of record OX451384.1, read on the forward strand.
TTATTGGATACATAATTATTTTAATATTTTTCTAGATAGGTACACCTAACTATATTCCTTTGATATTGCAAAACTAAATATAATATCTAATTGTGAATTAATTAACTATGATATCTCAAATTATAACGATTCGCAAACTGTATAACTTGCAGTCGCACAGTATTTCAGGGGAACTGATAAACACTACAAAAACTAAGCACGATTTTTTAGTTTTGATGTTTAAGATCTTTTTTTTACTAACAACAAATAATTCTATATTTTTGTAACGAATTCAAACAGTCATGACCGGAAATTAATCCATAAACAAATCTGATGTTCCTATTATTTAAGACGTCTATGGTCTATAATCCCTGGAGGATTAGGCAGATTCTCAGTGGCTGTATATTTTGCAGTCTGTAACCCCAGACAGTGACAGGACGTTTAATATCCTTTTCCTGGATACCAGTAGCAATGGTATCCGGACGAAGGATATCAGACGTCCTGCTCGTAAACAGTAGTTCTTACAAAATAAACAGTAAATAATATATGAGCTAGAGAATAAGGTTAAAAACATCCGTACCCCTATCACTAATTTGTTCTAAATCAAACACTAGTCTACATTTACTTGCAATTTTGCCACAACATGATTTCAGTACTGTACAAAATTCGTTGGCAATGTTTGTTTTGCGAGTGTCCAGTTAACCCCATAGCTACGACTTTTACGAAACAAATGAATTGTTTAATGGAGTCCGCACGAGTCCAGGTAACCAAACTAACGAGCCTGGCAAGTATCAGTTTACGAAACTTTAAATTGAACGTCCGTTTAATATGGGCCCTATTAAAAACCTGGCAGCTGCCTTCACGCTTATTGGTACCTAAGCTTCACTTCTGGCTGTGACTGTATAAATCCAACAAATATGAATCCCGCAGTTTTACAACACTGTGGTTATTCCAAGCTCGTCATGATTACATACATGGTTTACTAATATAATATTTATTCTATATTCGTACGTCGATTGCGATACAGCTGCAGCTGATGTTTGATCAATTGCATTTTGCAGAAAAATTTTGACATGTTTTTATGTATTCAACACTTATAATAATATAAATATGACAGTAATTAAATTGCATTAGTATTTTTTATATTATAAGAAAAAGTCTTGGTGTTTTATCCTAAACTCTATAGTTCAATAAGAAAAATGTGCGAAAACCTTACGACTAAAGTACATAATTTCAAAATTACTTGATTAAATAGTCTCATTTCTTTATGTTACGTTTCTACAGAATCGTGGTCGAAGAAACACGGCTTTTGAATAATATAGATGTCTAGAATAGCGCCTCTAAGTAGGCTAATGTACTGTCCAATATCGATTTGAATGCTTTATTGAATTTTAAAGCGACAAAGTGATTTAAATCGCTGTTGTAGCTTCAAGCAGCGCGTACCTAGTAATTTCCGAGTGATTAGGCGTACCGTACATATCGGCGAGGTAGAACGCTGGTGTGTTCAATAATAAATCAAAGGACTGATGCACCACGCACGTGCGACATATTTTTATTTTATTTAAAACGTATTAATGAAACTATTTCCATAAGTGGTTGTTAATAAGGCAAAGTTCACACTAGGCATACAATGTAGCCATGACCTTCGTAGCCAAAATGTTCAGAAATAATAATTACTTATTCATAATTATTACGCTGCGCACTGTATCTACGTGATGCTGCAACGTCGCCTGTCCCGCAACGTTGCGCGCAACATGACGTAGGTGCGCGCAACATAACATGACCTACGTGACGCGAGACATGTTGCAAGTTCCCACATTCGAATCTGTCTCTTAACCCTTAAATGCATAATGTTGCCATTTGGCAACAAAGTACGTCATTTAATTTTTTTAAGATTGTGATAGCTGTGAGTTTCTGAACGCACCTATTTTTGTCAAAACAATATATATACTCTATGAATATTAATATTATTGTATAATTATTATATATTTATTATCTAAATTCTATAGACAAATACCTATACAATAGCATTTTTTGCAATACGATAAAATAAATCATGCATTTAAGGGTTAAAATATAATAATGATTGTTGTTCATTCGTCAGACATATTCCTTTGACCACGTTGACATAGAACCGACACAGCAGTCAGCACACAATCACTAAAGGGCCGACAATAATGCCCATATACTTAACTATAATATCTTATATTACATATTCCCTTATCCGGCGCATGTGATTCCACCAATATGGCATGGACATTGTTGGAATTACACGAACATTAACATTATGATATTTGATAACGATAAACAATGACTCTATAAATGCCGTACTAACAATAACATTTCGCTGATAACTATACACATCACGGTGATTATTCACAACTTACAAAAAAGTTAAAATATTCGTGAATTTACTAAGAACGTGATTTAGAATCTCATTGTGCACATTAAAGTGTAGATCGGCAACTAGTGGCATTGTATGTAGTAAATACTGCAGCATTTACACACAAACTATTTGTGAACATCATTTCCTACTAAACGTCATTAAAATTAATGTACGAGTATATACGGAACTACACATATAAACTCCGATTAATTAACGAGGCACTTGGAAAAAAAATAGCTAGACGAAATATATTTGCTAAATCTTGATGACATAATGTGTTTTCGATTGATTGTTCAAAGTAAACAGCGTTGTATAACGTTAACTTATAACTACATAACTGCTGTTAAATCGATCGTACTTATAGGTAGGGAGGAAAATTGCAACAAATCTCAGACGGGTCGAGCTCCTGCAATGTGAAGATTCGCTATGTATACACAGAACTACAAGGCCGTCGTGCAATATGCAGGAACGGCTAAAATATTCTCTGAGATGTGTAGAGATTACACCTTCCACAGATACTCTGTGTGCATCGCGAATCCGGAAGAGACCTGCGGGACTTTAAAGTTTGTGACGTTTATATTTTAGAACGCTACTTTCAAATAATGAGTGGCTTACCGTGGCCAGTTTTCAGAAAACTGGAGACTATTAATCTGGCTTTTGGTGGAGCATTTTGGTCAACTTTGGTAGAAGAAGAGGCACCGTCAAGAGGTGGATACTGAACTAAAGTGATCATAAGAATATGCAGCAAGGGTAGGAAGAACAGAGGCACAGATGCGATTTCCGACCTTATTCGGGACCGGTTTGGATAAATAATCGCTCCAAATTAGATTGATACGACAAATTAGCGTTAAGTGAAGTAGACATTCTCAACCACGAATTATTATGTGACATGAATATAAATGTGAAATAATTGGATTAAAGGCAGTTTTATTTTATCAATGCTAACTGTATTGGTTATTGCGAGCAGTCGTAAATATTTTCCCTAAATAATATAATAAATGGTCGAGTACTTCTATAAAACTATCTGTCGGCGGAACAAGGCCGCATCCCGGTTGCAGGATCACATTAAAACATGCATGCGATGTATATTGCACAATCACAATAACCTTTATTTCAGCCTATATAACCATTCTTTCCTACCGGCCCTTATATTTGCCTTGTAGTCTTATATTTTCAAAGGTCATTGGGCGTAATCTCACCCGGTTTGAGAAAACTTGCCTACAAAAACCAAACTAGATTTAACTTTCTAAGTTATACGCCACTTTTAATTTCATGTAATTTTTTTTTGTTTAACTATGGTCTTGGTATGTGAAGATGGTCACCCATCCAAGGACGAACCGCCGCAAGCGTAGCTTAACCTGATCGATCGACCCGTGCGACTGTTATTACTTAGCCGCAGTAAAAATTAACAGGTCAATAAAAATCGATGGTTATACCGGCCGTAACGCACCCATATCAGGAAACTTTGGTACGGGATATACAGCAGCCGTAACGCACGGACGAGCAAAACTGTCAGAAGCTTGCCACGTAGAACGTGTTAATTTTTTTTTCCTATTACAAAAATATTTAGTTAACAGTAATGATTAATGGCGCAAAATAATTAAAAGTCAATAATAATGCGTGATTAAGAAGTTTTGGTGTCAATACCTACACTCGGAAAAATCACTTTCATTTTTTAGCCTAACAGACAGTACCCACACTAACGCAACCAATAGTATCGAAAACAAGACATTAATTTGTCTATGCCAACCTATTTTATTTCTGTACAGCATGGGTATAGTTTCCATATGGTGCGCAATGATCTTTGCGTGGCAAAATAAACCGTCACTGAAAATATGTTGAAACTGTTGTCGTGTGACGTGAGATTTGGTGTCGTTTCCACTATGTATCAGATTTTAAAATTGTTAGATTAGATTACAGTATTCGATTATTTGGTTTAAGAATGTACTCTATAATTTGATATACATCTAGAACAGAGATATACATCTAGAGCAGAGATATTTAGACAATAAATACGTGTAATGGCATTATAGTTAATCTATTTTTAGTGTACTTACACAACATTTTAACGATAAGATAATGCGATACGATCAGCATCTCTACACATCATAGAAAAGTATTCGCATCACTACATAGTATAAAACAAAGTCGCTTCCCGCTGTCTGTCCCTATGTATGCTTAAATCTTTAAAACTACGCAACGGATTTTGATGCGGTTTTTTTTAATAGATAGAGTAATTCAAGAGGAAGGTTTATATGTATAATACATGTATAATATAGTAGAAAAACACTGATCATTTTAGAGGTTTCTAATGGGATGTCGTAAATAAACACATTTTTTTGCGCTTACATTGCAAACGCTGTCTTAACCCTACGAGATATATCAAAATAATGTACTACAGTATTGTAAACCTTAAAAAGGTCTACAAAAAAGTCCGCGATGGCATATGTCTATCTATTAGGGATAACCCACAACAACCCTTTTTATCCTATACTTTTTAAGAGAAATTATGGCTCTAAAATTATCAGTGTTTCTCTACTATATCATGCATGTATTATATGCATATAAACCTTCCTCTTGAATCACTCTATCTATTAAACAAAACCGCATCAAAATCCGTTGCTTATTTTTAAAGTTCTAAGCATACATAGAGACAGACAGACAGCGGGAAGCGACTTTGTTTTATTACTATGTAGTGATAGTGATCAACATTGCACCCGTGCGAAGCCGGGGCGAGTCGCTAGTATCTAATAAATAGCATTTCCGAGTTTTACAATGTCAAGTACCTAACTCGTAAATTAATATTTTAACAGTCGATTTGTACACGAAAAGTTTATACTCGTAACATGATTGTATGATATCATTTCGATTCGAAGTAATAGATTTGTTCCTGTTTACAAGTTACAAATTAATAATAATCACTTTAGTGAACAACTTTGTATTTTGGTTACACGACCAACTCCACGCAGGTAAGCGCAGCGTTGTCGACAATTAGTAAGTATAGCAACGTTATTGGCAAATTGAATCATTCGAGTCGATCGCCTGTGCAGACATTTCCTCTCAAATAACTGTATTTTGAACTCTATTTTCTACGACACAAAGTAAAATAATAGTTAATGTTAAATTAGGGGAATTGATTTCCAGTTTTAAGGTTCTGATCTAGGAATTGTAGGAAAAGATTTAAACAAAGCTTAATATTTTAGCAAATATTGGCAGAAGAAAGCGGTGCGATCAATATTTCGTGTATGCATAAGTCTCCAGCAAAGTCCGTCCGACCTTAAAAGAACTCCCGAATGCTGTTCTAGACTACTATTGTTCTGTACGAGTACTCGTACTAGAGTTCGAGAGGTCTATAGTGGCCTCATAGAACAGCTCGCGCTTCACTAGCACGTGGCAATTAGTGGTTTCTGCGAACCCTACTTTAGTGGAATAGACTAATACCTAGGTATACTGAATAATGTGGATTATTGAAAATTACTCAATAAAACGCTCATTACAATATCGGTTTATAGTTAGCGACTATACCAATCAAGACAGGTTTTACATATTATCTGTCATTTCCTTATGTCGTTTCCTTGCTGACTTTTTTAATGGAAAATTGGGGTTTTTTGGTGAATAGTTAGGTATCACTTATCAGTTAAACTATGGAATCGATGTTGGTGTAGGTATTTGGCATAAAGGTAGCTAAGAACCCGCAGAAGTATTTACGTTATTTTTCACATCGAGAAATACCAAACAGAGCGCGGGCTTACGAAGATCCAACGAGGAATAAATATTGCGGTTTGATATGATAGATAAATATATTGTAGACGATATGACAAACTCTTATATTAATGCATCAGATAAAAACTATCTGATTATTGAAAATCAACCCCAATGTTGTATAAATGGACAGACAATTTAACGTTTGGACGTTGTTTTGCTCTTGAATGAGAAAAATAAGATGTAGCAGCAACTTGCCATGCAAGGATCTATTAATGAGTTGAGCCGCTGAAACCGTGTTAGTTAGGTACTGTTTCTCTGCCGATTCATGACGTACATGAGAGGAGAAGCAACATCTTCCGAATGCTTGGAACCTGTCTCAGCGAATAAGAAGCCAACTGCCCAAGCCCCTACTTCCATATAACACCCAGTGGTGTCTAAGTATAGCGCAACAAGGCTCTCTCGGCGCGCGGCCAAAATTAGAATCTTATTTTTTCAACACATTTCAGAAAACAATTGCACAAATGTTACTCAACAGCACCCCCTGTCAACGTCATTCGAGCACCAAAAGATCCTTATACCTATGCCCAAATATGCTGCCCATACCGAGTTGCAGGTACCGAATATCGGCAGACGCGAAACTACTTCACACTTAAGCACGCCTGGCCCGTGTATATAAAGTATATACCTAGTTAATACATCGCCACTCGAGTTCGTCTTCCCTTCCCAAATCGGGACCAACCGGTTCGCGAAAATCTCTGATTTAATACTAACATAACGTACATTTTATTGTTGGTTTAGATACTTTTATTATAAAAGAAATTATCGTTATACAGCAGTTTAGCGTTGCTCCAAGTTTTCAGGAAATGTTAATTAAACCACTAGTAGATCATAAAATACAATTTAGTATGATTGCTCTCTCCGTGTGTTATCTTATCGCACAACTCATTATAACAAACGTCAAAAACGAAAAAAACATAAAACGGGAAAAATAACTGAAAAACACTTTACATTTCTTTTAGTAACAGTCTCGTACTATTTAATACTACAGTAAGTAAGTTATAATTATATAGGTTTCAAATAGCTAACAACTTATAATGTCTAGGTTAGTTTGAATAAATATGATTCATATAGTTAGGTATGAGTATTGCTAAATTATATTCGATCTTTACTCGCTACTTAAAATTATTAGCGAAAAAAATATTATTATAATAATGTTCTACCTATGCAAGTATTATAGTATATTGCTCATGAGTCGGTATCTCGACATATTTCAACAAAAATATCAATAAGAATGTGAAAAGAAATATAATTGTAGCACAAATATCTCGGTATCTCGCTCTAGTTTCAAGGCTTTAATGTTAGGGTACATTTATTCGAAATCATTTAATTCTTCATTATGGGGAGTTTCGAATTAGAATTCACTAAAAAGTGAACGACAGTCTCATAAGTAAGTTTTCCAGCAGCTACAATCGTAAGGGGCAGGTACCTTACTGCACTGTCTCAAAAATCCGCTCTGTACAGGTATGTACTGGATTCTTAAGTGGAATGTCTGCCTGGGCCCCATTTCGATTAGAATAATACCTAAACAGATTCAAGTGAGTTATATTTTATTTTAATATAGACAAGTATACAGTGCTACAATTACATAATTATGTGTAAATAGAGTGTGTTACCTGACTTAGAAAAGTGTAACACCGAATAACACGTTCCCGTAAGTTTACTCATACGAAACACTTAACAACGAATGCACGCTACCAAGAAAAACTTAACGCCGTAGTCATGCGATCTCGAATAACCAAATCTCTAATTCCTCAATTCGAATCACTTAACAACAAATGCGCGCTTCTACGAAAAACTTATTGCCGAAGCCACACGACCTCGCTTAACCAAACTTCTAAAATAGACAAAAACTTATATTCAAAAAAAAAAATTCATTTAGCTTGATTGCTAAATGAATAAAGACTTTTTATAAAATTGTAAATTAAAAAAAAATGGATTTTATTAGGAACACTAAAATGTATGTCTTTTTGTTAGAGGCAGGGCTCTGAACCGGTTTAAAAAGAGCGGTTAATTTCGATGAAATACCGGTAAATATATCGTTCCCTCATTAACCGGTTAAACAAGTGAACTGTTCATATGTAACCCAAATGACAAAGGTTACCGGTTACATAAGCACAAACGGTTTTGACACCCAAATTAACCGGTTAATTCCGTAAGTCGTAAATATTTTTCGTCTACTTTTTTAACACTTCCAACAAGTTATAGTGACATTAGTACATTTAGTACCCCAGAAAACATTAGGAAAAAAAATGTTTGATCTGAGGACGTCAAATACAACCGGAGAACTTAAATGGTGCGGGTAGATTCATGTTGCAACCAGGGCTCGGAAACCGGTTGAAATTCTTAACCGGTTACGGTCATTGACCCCAAACCGAAATCGATTTAGGTTAAGGTTTGCACTTTACCGGTTTTTACCGGTGTTTGCGGGAAACCGGTTTTTCATGAATTTTGGTTTTGAAAGTGAAAATTAACCGGTTAAACACCCCCCGCCGCCTAACTAAGCAAGTCGCAACATGAATCTACCCGCACCATTTAAGTTCTCCGGTTGTATTTGACGTCCTCAGATCAAACATTTTTTTTCCTAATGTTTTCTGGGGTACTAAATGTACTAATGTCACTATAACTTGTTGGAAGTGTTAAAAAAGTAGACGAAAAATATTTACGACTTACGGAATTAACCGGTTAATTTGGGTGTCAAAACCGTTTGTGCTTATGTAACCGGTAACCTTTGTCATTTGGGTTACTTATGAACAGTTCACTTGTTTAACCGGTTAATGAGGGAACGATATATTTACCGGTATTTCATCGAAATTAACCGCTCTTTTTAAACCGGTTCAGAGCCCTGGTTGCAACTTGCTTAGTTAGGGGGTGGGGGGTGTTTAACCGGTTAATTTTCACTTTCAAAACCAAAATTCATGAAAAACCGGTTTCCCGCAAAAACCGGTAAAAACCGGTAAAGTGCAAACCTTAACCTAAATCGATTTCGGTTTGGGGTCAATGACCGTAACCGGTTAAGAATTTCAACCGGTTTCCGAGCCCTGGTTAGAGGTTTGGTTAAGCGAGGTCGCGTGGCTTCGGCGATAAGTTTTTTCGTAGAAGCGCGCATTTGTTGTTAAATGATTCAAATTGCGGAATTAGAGATTTGGTTATTCGAGATCGCATGACTACGGCGTTAAGTTTTTCGTGGTAGCGTGCATTCGTTGTTAAGTTTTTCGTATTAGTAAACTTACGGGAACGTATTATTCGGTGTTACACTTTTCTAAGTCAGGTAACACACTCGTGTAAATATAATAAAATGTTCATATCGATGAAAATGTCTTAATAATATGCTAATAATTTACTATATTTGTACTAGCTTCATTTAATATTGCGAGATTTATGGTATAAATTTGTTTTTTAAGCCTTTACTTCTTTTTCACTTCAAAACATAGTTTGGATCAGAGACGTAATTAACTTATGCTTCACCATAGACATGACAGTTGGAACTAAACAGAAAAATCCACTATTATCTGCAATAATGGAACTATTAATATAGGAATATACAACGTGTAACGTTAAATGCGCAAAACCTGAAAATAGTTTGATCAGCATAACGAGCAGAATTAATTGAACCACTTTTTAACCCGTGAGAAGGCGCGCTATGAGCAATTTGCTCACACAAAAATCTAATTCAAAAATTTTTTGTCTTTCCCATGCCACACCAATTCAAGCACTTAAGTACCTTCCTAAATATTCACCCCCTCTCCCCTGACACAATTCTCGATCCGCTCAGTGGCGTTGCGACCGCGCAGCAAGGCGTTTGTGGAGGCCGTGTACCAACGTGCGGCAATTTGCTCATCACGCGCCCAGCAATTACTTTGCACCGAACATGTAAAATACATGTGTTCAGTGTGTTTCGAGAGGCACATTAGTGTAGATTTAATGGATGAATAACACTTTTTAGTTTTTGTTATGGAACAGTTTTTATTGTGATTTTTATGAAACGTGCCAAAAAATTTATTAATACTAGGTTGTTTTGTTATTTGCGTTAGAAGTTGCTATTATGTTTAATAGTTTTGATTAAAATACTTGTTTTCTTACTTACTAAACCTTGTGTTATTTATTTAAATACATTATAAGCCAATAAATATAGAAACACTAAAAATATAAACATTTATGATAGTGTGAGCAATTTGCTCGCGCGCGCCTACTCGTGTAAGAAAATTAGGCGCGCCTTCTCACGGGTTAATATAGGTCACATTTTTCAAAAATTGTTCATTCAAAACGTTGCCGTGTCTATTTATTAATAGGTCAAGCAAGCCAATGACGGCGCGGCGCAGCGGCCCGGTGACGACTCCTCCCTCGATAAAGCGACGTCGCAGACGCAAGAAACGATCAGAGTGGCCAGTAAAACTAAAACAGCACATAAAACCTTTTCAATTTTTTTAATGACTTATTTTCTCTCTGAAATAGGTCAATTGAATTAAAAATCAGGTGGGGTGTCTGAGGTTTTGCGCATTTAACGTTACACGTTGTATATGAATATTCGATGGATTTAAATAGGGATTTTGACTAAAAGCATCTTGTCTCAAGGTATTTGGTACCTTAATACTGTTAGCATTGTTATTAAAATGCAAAAATGTACAGACGCCAGCACATCAAGCTACCCGAAACTGTCAGATTTTCCCAATCAACTTTGAACCTTATGCTTTAGCGATAAAGTTGAAAATTTATTAAAGTAATTGCAGATTGTAGTAGCTTGATGTGCTGGCGTCTGTACCTTACATTTTGGTCGTTTTAGTGATGTACTAATGGCAACAGTGAACTTGAAAATTGTTAAAAGTTCAAAAATCTGTAATAATAACTTATGAAGCACATTTAAGTTACACATTATTATTTACACAGCTCCTGGTGTATGTCTGTTGTCTAGCTAGACAAGTAGCCTACCTGTTGTTCTACAATTTGTATTTGTTTTGTCAAAATATTTCTTTAAGGGGTTAGGGGTAGTCAGAGGCATGAAAAAATGAGAATTTTCAATATTTTTTTTGTCAGTAACTCAATTTATTTCATGAAAATAACAATATGACATCATTATATTATGTTTCAACTCGACTTCACGAAAAATTAAAAAATAATAATTAATAATTTAAAAAGTTATAGCTGTTTGTGTTGGACCCTATTCCAGCAGGAGTCCCTTGCGGTGACCATCACAAATCCTTGGAGATTCACCTAAAATCAACCGGACAGGAAAAATTAGTCATTTTAATAGATAATCTAGTGCCCGATCGAAGCTTTTTTTTTTTAAATCTACAAAATGGCGGCTTCAGGAAAATTTCCATAGTTTCGGGAAAACACTAACAGTTAATAGTTTATAAAAAAAGGAAGATTAAAAAAAAAAAAAAACCTTCGATCAGGCACTAGATTATCTATTAAAATAACTCATTTTTCTTGTCCGATTGATTTTAGGTGAATCTCCAAGAATTTGTGATGGTCACCGCAAGGCACTCCTTATGGAACAGGATCCAACACAAACAGCTATAACTTCTTATTTTTTTTTTTTTATATTTTCATAAATTTTCGTGAACTTGAGTTGAAATATAGGTAATATAATGATGTCATATTGTTACTTTCATGAAATAAATTGAGTTACTGGAAAGAAAAAAATTATTGAAAATTCTAATTTTTTTCATGCCTCTGACTACCCCTAACCCCTTAAGTTCCCTATTTTCTTTATCCCTGAAACATGATTGTAAATGGGCATTGTTGCACAAAATGCTTGTTGTCTTGCATGTAAAATTCTGAATAATAAACAAAGCAGCTTTACATAATGTGCATTCCATTTGTGTTGGATGAAAATAAAATTACCCATATACCTGACTGCATGTTAAAAACGTGAATGTGACTGCACATTGATCATGGTATGTAAATAGATTCAGTGAGTGTAGGATACACTTCTTCAGTCATAATAAAATGTAATAAGTAAAACATAATATGTTTTACTTATTACATTTTATTGTGCCTTGTCTTAGATAAAAAATTGTAAATATTCTCAACATTATTTTAAATGCATATTGTACATATACACTATTTTCCAGAAAAATTCTTTAGTTAAATTTTAAATATGATGAGTTCTCTCTGAGTATGCTATTATGAGGAGATGTAAGACTTAACAACATTGCCAGTATTTAAAACAGTAAAGTTAAGTAAAGTTTTTTACCCTCCTATGTGGAAATCATTTTTATGTCATTTCTTGGTGCATAAAATACTTATTAATGTTTCTGCTCTTTAATAAACATATGAAGCTATTATAACAGAAATGTTTGTAATATTGGCAATAGTTATTGATATTAAATATAATAACTTGATCATTTTATGTAGGTATAGCATTTATGAAGTGTTACTTATAAGACTGAACTCTAAGATACCACAAATGATCATTTCATGAATGCACAACTTAAATATGAAACATTCATTTATTATTCTGATAAACAACATTTAAATAAAAAAAACACTACAAATATTGATGCCCTCTAAATGTGACCACATAATAAAACTAAAAAATGTTGCTGATTCACAAAAATAATTTAAGCATTCAGATTAGGATCATAAACAGGAAAATCCCAACTGCTGGTGTGGTATGTCTGAGTTAAAACATATTTCCATTTCACTACTCACTGTGACAGTTATCTTTGGCACCACCTTCAACACTATACTAAATATGTAGAGCACTGAGTCGGTCTCCATTCTGGTACTGCTATACGGTGTCGACTTTAGGTGCCTCAATCCGGGTGTACGCGGGAGTGGGCTTCCGCTTAAATGTTACGTATGTGTACAACAGGCTGGCCAGCACACTGATGTTGAGCCCCACAAAGTTCAGCAAAGAGAACACATAGTCACCGCCAATCACCATTCCCAAGTATGTAACCAGGATATTCTTCAGGCACCCAATGATCGTGGTAGTAAGCGCACTGTTATATTGAGTGCAAAGCATTACACTATAGGACAGAATAAATCCCATCACACAAGACATTAGGAACTGCGCAAGGAACAAGGAGTCATCCCAGTTCTCGTACGCAGCTGAGCTGTGTAAATCTCCAGTGATCCACGCAATCACTGTCGCTGGGACAATCATAAACAAAGCATTATAATACATCAGGCCATATTTACCGAGATCTTTTGCATCCAGCTTCTTTTTCATGTACACTCCATTGGAAGCAGTGAATACATCATTGAGCAGCACCAGGGTGTATCCAGTCCACGAAAATGTGACGTCATCGGCGGCAGCGAGCATAGCGCCGCCGACCATAGCGTAAACACTGGTCTGCACTGACCAGGAGGCCTTCACTCCCAGCACGAACCTCTCGCCCAGCATCGTCATGAGTATGCTGAAACGGCGCAGAGCTGTGAACATCGGCAGGCTCAGCTCCTTGGTACCACCGAGACCTGTTGCCATGTTACCCAAGTAGATGACTGGCAGCGGCCAGATGCGCTTCAGAATGTCTGATGATAGTGGCGGGAACTGCACCACTCTGAAGAAGCGGCCGGCCCACAGTACCGTGATGGTCGCCACCATCTGCCCTAGGCCGAGCACTTGGTACGACGGGAAGGAGTACGTCGTCAACACAGTCTTGTTCACCACGGTGATCATGAACGAGGCCAGCGCGTAGAACGATGCGCTCAGGATCTTCTTTAGCATCTGCGCGCGGTCCGCCGCTTCCGCTCGCTCCTGCGCGCTCAGAGCCGACATCGTGCCACCACGTATGTAATTACACTAACAGCGAGCTAAACTAACATGATCGATTAGTGGACGCGTCATGAAACCTCGCGGTCGGTCACGAACTTTAACATATTATGTGTGTTCGTTCACGCTCATTACACTTTCATGGTCAATTCAATGATCCTTTCATTAATCGTAAATAAAAGATATAAAACCTTGATTACGCCGCATAGCTAGCAGTGCTTAATATCAACTAATGACCTAATGACAGATCAACGACTGTCAACGACTTGACTTTGACTTTGAAGTTGACATTTGGCAGATATAAACATTTACAAACTTGACGTAGGGTTCAAAAAACTTTTCTTTTGGAACTTTTTCAACTTTAATTAACTTACTCATGATTCATGAACCAAAAGCTTCCTTTTCACTATTCACATGGGATCAAAAATCTGAACACTATAATCTCAAAAAATTTTAATACCTTATAATGCTCTTCTCTATTCTCAGTACTGTTATGAGCACGCTCACTGATAAAGGTGAACGCGGAGTACGCGAACCAATCTACACTTCAGAAGAAGATTTATTCGTACCGCTGTTATCGAATTTTAATGTTCATAAATAAATTAAGAAAATTGCTTGTATCCATCCACGTCTCACGTCATAGATTTCGGTAAACGCTTAAGGAATTCTATGTTATGCACGCATGACGCTTTCAGAAATTACTGTAGGTGAGCGAAATCTGAACGATAATAATGACGATAGGAGTCATCACTAGTTTCAGTTTTGGACATTTAGGCTTCTTGCATTGCAGCGGCGCTCATAGGAGAGCGTATTCCTTTTAGGCCAGTTTGCGTTATATAGTCCATATCAAACTATATATCTAATCCTAATCTTAGGTGCTACTCAATACTTCCCCTAATTTGTGTCAATAATAATATACAATCCAAATTAAAGTATCAAGACCACACGCAGCACAGCATAACCTTGATAGTTGATACATGATGATAGATATACCACAACCAGTCAACCACATATCATCCCCACTACGCCGACATCCCACATCCCCACATTCCCCACATCGACAGTCATACAGATAGGAAATAAAGCCCAATCAGCTATAGTCTATAGTACAAGCAACTTAAATAGTTTAGTCTATGGTGCAATGGTATTTGATAACTTTTTTTAAATTATTTGATAAATAAAAAATAATGTTTCATTAATGCAAATACTTCTAAAAATGTAATAAATAATTTATTCTCAAATACTAAAAAACATCAACATTATTGTACATTTTCAGTTTTTTTCATACGTTCTGACATAATGTTCATGTTGTTTGTCGGACTCGGACAATGAACGGTTCATTGTGAAGAATCCGCGTAGCAAACCAAACCAAGCGACATTTTGATTATTATTCCATTGTATTGCCATGTCAGTCAATATTGTTTGTGTATTATAAATAATCGGGGGGACTGGTACCGTCGCGTCGTAGTGATACGTTGTAAATAATGTTTGAGAAATAGAACATTCCTACCCGATTCGTATACGTGGGCAATAATTCGTGTTAGAGTTTTCAGTTATGTATCACTGTTGGGACGCGTTGCTATTCTGAAAGTGGTACAGGTAGTGTTAAGAGGGCGTCTAGTGCTTTTTTTGTCGTGATTGTCGGGGTTTGTCAGCGGGATGGCTATTCCCGAACAGTTCTCGCTTCGATGGAACGATTTCCATTCGAATTTGTCACAATCGTTTCATGCGTTGCTGGAGGGCGAAGACCTGGTTGACGTGACCCTGGCAGCCGGTGGCCAGTACGTGCACGCTCACAAGCTGATCCTCTCTGTATGCAGCCCTTACTTTAAGGAACTTTTTAAGGTATGATTAATTAATTTTGCATAATTTTGTATCATTATGCTTACTGAAATACTTAAAAAATACTATAATCGAGTTAGATATTCAATATATTTTTTCGCCACCTATGCTTATTCGCAAGAAATACAATATTTCTCATTGTTTGTACATACCTCCTAAAGACAAAAACTAAGAATCAGTGTCTGATTAAAGGTTTAGTATGCATATTATAATGTTGTATACAAACATATTGATATTATGTGCTTTGTGTGTCCAATATGGCAGCTAATGGTATTGATTTTTAGTCTATAGATAGATTAGGTATGTGTCTGCAATTAGCTCCCCCACCCTTCACATGGGGCCGCAGACAGAAGGGTTGTTCTGTTACCTTTCCCTGCTCACCTCACCTCACCTCTGGCATATGAAGGGGAGGCCATCTATTCTTATTATTACTTGCCAATTTGAAACGCCCTTTTGAAAACAGTGTAATACCTTGTTTGTACTTATTTTGTTGTATTACTGATTTTGGGCACTTTTCCCATTGAATTGGTAAGTATTTTGATTATTTAATAGAAATGAAAGAATGCTTCATATTTATTCCCACAATTATTAAATTTAAACTGCAACTTTGCTTACATTATAATTATTATATTTCAATTTAGGTTTTCTTAAGATTAGTAAATATAGGCTAATACAGAAAATTGTACTTACATTGCATATTTACCCCTAAGGTCACAGTACACTATATTAACTCTAATTAGTATATGTATAATAGTACGACAATGATGTGAAAGAGTGGAGCCTTCTAATACAGGCATTGTTGCTTAACAGGAGACTCCGGACACGTTTAAATGTAATGTATGTCCTGATTTGCACAATAAACTATTTTGTATTTTTTTTTTGTATTATAGAAATAGAAAATGTACACATCAGATAGACTATTTTTACAAATGCAGCCTATAAAATGTTGCTGTTACTTGTAATGTCCTTACAAAGGTTAGCACTATTGTTATCTATTGAGGCAATTCACATGAATGCTCCATTCTATAATTCATGACATACATAAAAGGTAACAAAAGACAGTCTATGTCCATTTCCACTAATATTTATTTTCAGGCATTCATTAAGGTGTGGCCTAGAGTTAGTTATATTGGGCATTAGTAACTTAAGTTCTACTCCAAGACTTCTACTAGATCTGAGCCTCTAAAAAGAACATAATGTTCTATCCAACCTCATGGGGAAAGGAATCTAATGATGACATGATAGTGTCAGCATTCACGGCAAAAATCTTCTCCAAATACTGTAGTACCTAATGTCATCCAACTGCTAAACAATACAAACTTTGCTCAATACATGTATAATATATAATGTGAAGAAATTCAATGAATAACTTCTACTATGGTTACAATGACCTTTGTTTCATATCTCTTTATTGAAACTAAATCAAATAAAAACACATATCTGCTGTTATAATAGCATGAATGTGGCTAATACAATAGTTGTTTATTGAATAGTTGTAACACTTGCACCATTCTTACCTATCTACATAAACCAGAAATTGCAGTTTTGTCCATGTTTGCTAAAGAGGCATTTTCAAACAATGTCCCTTAGACAGAAGATATTTATGAGTCTTTAGTATTGTTTCTATCTTAATAAAAAACAAATATTAACATTTTTGCATCCTGTGTTTTCAGTAGCCTACTCTAGTGTGAGTAGGAAGGGTTAACTGGGTCAGTGTTTTATTAAAAACTGGATGCACCAATAATTATAGTAGTAAATGTATGCTTTAAGGTAACTGCACCTCTTCAAACAGTACGAGGGTGCAGCTGTTAGCTGTTCACTTGCAGTAGGCTGCATTCAGAATGCATAAATACAACTTCCATATTATTTCTGTTACTGCTGAGTAAACAATTTCCTTATTTTAACAAGATATTACACAATTATTCTGTGCATTATTTAGCAGAATATGTATGTAAGGCCAGTTGTTACTGCTTGTGTTTATCAGACAGATATACTATACTATGTATCTGAGAAAATAAAACAAGATAAAATATTTTAAGTGAAAATGCATTTTGTTGTTATACAAATCAATATGCTTGATTTCACAAACATAATATCTCTAAGTAAACAATGTAGAATATCATTTGTATAACTTCATCAAGGATAGCAGCTGTAACATACAAATGTGTCCTCCTAATGTGGCTGTCCACATATAGTAATAAAGAATCAAGAGAGCAGTGCCATTCACACATGCCTATCTATCTAGCTGCAATCATATTATCAGTGCTCGTTGCAGCTGTTATGAATATGACCTTGTCACCCAACATCATTCACTTGAGTCGTCTATGGGAACTTGTTGGTATGAATCGGAAGTTTGTTTATAATATATAGTGAGAATAAATCATGATTTGCTATGTGATCATGAGTAATAACTTCAACTGGAAGTTTTTTGTTGTCGTTGTTTTGTTTTCATTAATCTTATGTACTATCTGAGAGAAACTGTGCAAAACTGAACATCCAATGAATTGAAACACCATTTAGCATGTCAAGTCATCACATGCCTAACTTTTTTCCAACCATGTCGGGGTCGGATTCCAGTCTAACTGAATGCAGCTCGTACAAGCATTTATTTTTGTACAACAATGATTGATGAACTATCTCTGTTCACAGATGAACCCATGTGAGCATCCCATAGTGATCTTGAAGGACGTCGCGCACCAAGAGTTACGTCAGCTGCTGCAGTTCATGTACCGCGGCGAGGTGCACGTGCGTCGCCAGGAGCTGTCAGGTTTCCTCCACACCGCTGAGCTGCTGCAGGTCAAGGGTCTCACCGGCGGACGGGAAGTTAGTCGCTCTCTTTTTGTTGTAGGAAATAGCATACCTGATGATTTCATGTAATCATCTACATAATAAACATCTTAAATTCATTCATTCACTGACAGACAACGCTCAGGCAGGGTCTAAAAGCATGAAATTTTCCGCAACAGACTATAGGAAGGCGACCACTAAGGAAGTATATTTGGTAATTCATCCCCTGTATTTTACACGGGCGATTGAGCACTTAAGAGAAGAGAAGTTAGGTGTTCCGATTTGTCCTATGGAGAAGAACTAGCAAGAAACTAGGCACTTTCTTTTGAAAATAACTGACTTTTGCAATGTACTATTTACAATGATTGTTAAATGGTACGTAGGTATATGAAAACAGTGTAGTTTGATCTCGCAACAACAATTAGGTAGGTCTTTTCTAGTTTTGTCTCGGTTAAGTAGGTTTAAACAAGATAAAACTAGAAAAGAGGTTGATACTTTGGAAATTTGGCCCCTACTGGTGACGTCTGGGATCGTAGCGTAACCGTCATCGTACTTTTAAGTGCAGTGAGCATTCTGAGAGACCAAATCAGCACATCCCCACAGGAGCGGCGTACAGTGTAATTAATGCTGAATGCAGTCGATTGAGTTTTTAGTCAAAAAACGTTTATTGCAAACTAAGTGTAAAAATATTGGTCAATAATGTAAGAAATAGATATATCAGGTTGGCACAAAAGTAATGTGAGACACTTGGTTTACGTTTTATATTTTTTATTATTATTACAATGTAAAAAGCTTAGTCAATGATGTAATCACCATTAGCATTTAAGACTTCTTGCCAACGATCCGGCAAAGTTTGGATGCCTTTCGCGAAGAACTCTGATGGCTGTGCCTCGAAAAAGTTGTTCAACTTCGCCTCTACATCAGCGATATCATTAAATTGTTTACCCCGCAAATGTTAATTCAGGGCTCTAAACAAATGATAGTCTGGTGGGGCGAGGTCTGGGGAATAAGGTGGGTGGGGTGTCGTCTTGGGAGCCCAAGTTCTTCAACTGTTGGCGAACGGCAGAAGCGACGTGAGGTCAAGCGTTATCGTGTAGTCAAACTACATTGACTCGTCTTCGTCGTTTTTTCTTGATACGAGGGCTGCCTTTTAAGTTGTGTCGTTTGAAATAAGTATAGACGATCTAATAGATTATTACCATTTATTGTTTTTCAAAGAATTCTCCGCGATATTTAACACATTGAACGCCATGGTGGTCACCGGTGAGCGACAGCAATTATTTTAGTTAATTCTTTGAATAGTAATAAGAAATAATTATTAAGAGTGGGGTTTTTGACTATTTTGAACTGTATGAGCCAGTAAAATATAACGTGTAAAATTTGCCGAAATCGCGAATCAGCGTCAGCCCATATGGAAAGTTCAGTGGTGGTCAGTGGTGTGAACGGCGTTCAATGTGTTAATACACTGTTGCATGCGTTCGAACCAGTTTTTAAAACATTTATTCCACTCCGAAGTGGGGGTAGTCAAAATGTCCGATTTGTATGCGTCAACGGCTTCTTCTGGTGAGCTGAAACGTTGACCACAAAGACTTTGCTTAATTTTGGGGAACGTAACAAAATCTTTAGGGCTCAAGTCAGGGCTGTAAGGCGAGTGATCTAAAATTTCGACATTTTAGGTGCTCAAAAACATCTTTGTATCGCGGGCGGTGTGCGAACTTGCATTGTCATGGTGCAGTATCATACGACGTCTTGAGTTGTTTTTTCGAAACTCTGTGATAACTTGTGGCAAACAAACAGTGGTATACCAGTCAGCCACGAGGCAACTATTTTTTTTGAAGTGCTCCGTGAGCGTATGACTTTGGTCGGTTTTGGCTCATCTTGGAAGACCCAGACAGTTGACTGCTGCTTGGAATCTGGATCGTAAGCATATATCCAAGATGCGTCACCACTAGCCATATCATAAACCTGTTTTGACTCTCCTCGGTTGAATCGCTGCAGAGTTTTGCGACACCATCTAACACGGGCTGCTTTTTGGTCGTCGCTAAGCAAAGTGGTATCCAACGAGAGAACAACTTTCTTACGCCGAGTTCTTCGTACAGGATATTTTGGATAGTAGTCCCTGAAATGCCCAAAGCTGCCTCTATTTCACGGTATGTCACATGACGATCTTTGACGATTAGCTGCCGCACGGCGTCGACGACCTTCACGTGGCTTGTCACTGAAGCTAGAGTGCCCACGTTGAAACTCTAAATACCAGCGTTCTACAGTCCTAAGACATGGTGCTGTATCACTAAACACAGAAGTGATCTCCTCAAAGCACTGAAGTCGCGTTAATCCCCTTTGAAAGTTGTAGAAAATTATCGCACGCATATTTTCCTTTGATATTTCCATTTTTAAAACCGACTTGTCTCCTTTGAATAGACGCTACAATAAAACTATTCGACCGATCAAAAAACATTCTTTTGTTTTCTAATTCTAAATTCAAAAATATGAAAAAGCCATATGTTTTTTTTTAATAATTGCGGGAGGTTTGCAAACGACACGACTTAAAATGCAGCCCTCGTAGCAGCAGATAGTTTGGTGAGCTGGTATGAATATTTGTCAGCGTTTATAGTTTCATTGTGTAATACTCGTAGTTCATAAAACAGCAAGCCTTGCGCGTCCCGGAAACAGCAAAGCAGAACTTTTAAGCGGTTCTTTTGACTCAGCTTCGGTTGAGTTGGTGGTGTTTCTTCTCGAGGCAGCCAAACAGCACGACATATATCGTTCTCGTAATGCATCCAGTAACCAGATCAGACAAAAACTGTTTACGTCGGGGTCGCAGCAAAAGTGATTGACAGATAGCGACACGGACTGCACGACTGGCGTCTGTAAGGATGTGTGGAAAGTTTTGGCTCGGTGGGTACCGAGCCAAAACTTTTCGATACCCAAGATCATGCAGATGGTATTCCACGGCGTGTTGACTGCAGTTATGTGCTTTCGCTAATTCACGAGCTGGTAGCATCCGGATTCGACTGCAGCTCGCGGCGTAAATCGTCATCATTCACTGCGGGTGGTCGTCCTGAGCGTGGCTGACTTTCAAGGCTACTGTCTCCTGATTTAAAACGGTCAAACCATCGGAACACTGTCGCATGGCTTGTACTTCCAGCGCCCAATGCAGGGTTGATATTGTCAACCGCAGCCCGCGCACTGTGACCCAACAAGTATAAGTACCTATAGTGTTCGAACTTGTCGCTCGTCCATTTTTCTTCAAACTAGCTAAACCGATCGCGAGGGCGGCTTTTATATACCCCCACATCACAAGTACATCGTTTACAAAATTCTAGAATATTATCGAAAACAATTAACTTGAAAAAGGAAATGTATAGAGTTTTGTAGTGTCTCATTACTTTTGTGCCAACCCAATACGTTTATTTCCAGGTAATACAATTGCATACACCGGCGTGAATAACACAAGTTAGCAGTATAAAAGTATTACCTATATAAAGTATATTCTATATATGTCTCATGTGTCTTCTTGTACTATTCTTTCATGTTAATCTTCAACACGTTCCTTCTTGCTTCTTTTCCAAATATTTGTTTTCAAGATTGCAGCTTCAATTTTCTTTGTTCGCTCTTCATGATAATTATGTTACCACCCGATCGTAAATAAAAAACTGGCCATGGGTCGCCATGTAATAGGGTGACGTGGTTATTAAATAAAGAGAACTGTTTGGTTCCAATATCGATATAATAATGAACATTAATATGTGTGCAGTTACACTTATATAGGGTTAGGCGTGCTGCACACTACACAGCTATTTTACACAATTAATATTGCCAGCGAGGCCAAAGCTAACAGTTAGTCTATGTGTTGGCGGTCAGGAATGATTTTCTAGAGTAGAGATCAAACAAATCACTTGATTTTCACAAAATTATCTCGCTATTCACAGCGAAGCGAGTCCCCCACAACCATGGCGGATGAGGTGCCGAATCCGGCGCCGCCGCAGCAGGAGGCTGAGCCCGTCAACGAGTGGACGCCGGCAGTGGAAGACACCACGTCTTCGGAGCCGCCGCCCGAGCCCGTCGATGCTATCAGCATCAAGGAAGAGGCCGCTAGGAGCCCACTCAAGAGGTGCAGATACATTGAGTTTCCTTTGAAGCTTTAAATGGTCCAACATCTAGTTGTACACTTTTAAAGTTATTCTATGAGTTCTGTTGATATCTGCATTTCATCTTTTCGTTGAAAACTGGAAGGTGTATTCTGTGCACCTCTAAACAATACTGTTTGTGAAACTTTAAAGAAATAAAAAGGGGTAACGAAGGGATGAAAAAAAATTCAATGCTTATGAGCATTTTAATAAAAGAATACTATGAAATACAAACTTATTTTTGCGCCCGATGAAAATGCTTGGCGTACGTAAATATTCATCCCAACCACGGAACCACACCTGTGCGTGTTCCGACACGCACTTGGTTGTATACAATGTGTAACGTTAAATGCGCAAAACCTCTTAAGGGGTCATTGTACTCATCACTCATCATTATGAACAACTTTTACTATGGGACCAAACCGGAAATCGCGAAAAAAAAATCAGCTGTTCCCTACATTTTGACGAGTTATGCGAACATAAATGTAGGGAACAGCAGATTTTTTTTTCGCGATTTCATGTTTGGTCCCATAGTAAAAGTTGTTCATAATGATGAGTACAATGACCCCTTAAGAGGTTTTGCGCATTTAACGTTACACGTTGTATACTTTAGAACCACGTTTTTGACACTTTTCTACTTAACAGTATTTACTTCCATCAAAATACAGTACATTCAGATGTGACTGCCATTTCCCTACAGATTGCTTAAGAACACTCCGACCAAGAACAGCCACAACGTTAAGAAGAAGCCGCGACCAATCAAGGACAGCCCCACCCACCCCGAGAACTCCGACTATGCTTACGACGGGTACGTACCCCACAGGGCCCGGTATTGTACTCTTATAGCGGCAGCTTACCCTTTACCAGTTTTTCTTTTAAATATTACCTTTTTACGCCGTTGTAAATAAATGCGTCATTTATTTAAATATAAAAATAAGCTTTTAACAATTATATTTGCTTGCTGCTGTGAATCTGCCGCTTTGCAAACACATGCACCAAGACGAAGCGGCAATAAGACGTTATTAAGACACAAATTAATTAGTCAGTAGTTTTCGATATAGGCAGCTCTAATTACAAGTTGTGTGTGACGGTAAAGCTCTTGCTCATCAGTATACACGGAGCGATTGCAATCCGCGGATTCCATCCTGAGGTAAGGTTTTACTGTAAATATGTCGTAGTAGGTAGTGTGCTGTGGTTCTTATCATACATATCATACAAAAAAAAAATTACAATGCATACTTCGCACAGATTCCTGACAACTTTTGTGCTGCAGCAAGTAGACATCTGCTAAATACTTCCTATCGCGTGGTTGTGAATGCGTCAACGATTATGTGGCAAATATAAAATACCCGGATCTACTGCCAAGCACCGGAACGGATGCCTTTCACAGGCAGCCTGCGTGACTACAGGCACAGTCATACTTCAGCGTTGTCTCTGGGACGCAGCGCCGGTGCGGTGTCCCAGCACTCGTAACTACAGGCCCAGCCCACGCTGCGGTGTCCCAGCACTCGTAACTACAGGCCCAGCCCACGCTGCGGTGTCCCAGCACTCGTAACTACAGGCCCAGCCCACGCTGCGGTGTCCCAGCACTCGTAACTACAGGCCCAGCCCACGCTGCGGTGTCCCAGCACTCGTAACTACAGGCCCAGCCCACGCTGCGGTGTCCCAGCACTCGTAACTACAGGCCCAGCCCACGCTGCGGTGTCCCAGCACTCGTAACTACAGGCCCAGCCCACGCTGCGGTGTCCCAGCACTCGTAACTACAGGCCCAGCCCACGCTGCGGTGTCCCAGCACTCGTAACTACAGGCCCAGCCCACGCTGCGGTGTCCCAGCACTCGTAACTACAGGCCCAGCCCACGCTGCGGTGTCCCAGCACTCGTAACTACAGGCCCAGCCCACGCTGCGGTGTCCCAGCACTCGTAACTACAGGCCCAGCCCACGCTGCGGTGTCCCAGCACTCGTAACTACAGGCCCAGCCCACGCTGCGGTGTCCCAGCACTCGTAACTACAGGCCCAGCCCACGCTGCGGTGTCCCAGCACTCGTAACTACAGGCCCAGCCCACGCTGCGGTGTCCCAGCACTCGTAACTACAGGCCCAGCCCACGCTGCGGTGTCCCAGCACTCGTAACTACAGGCCCAGCCCACGCTGCGGTGTCCCAGCACTCGTAACTACAGGCCCAGCCCACGCTGCGGTGTCCCAGCACTCGTAACTACAGGCCCAGCCCACGCTGCGGTGTCCCAGCACTCGTAACTACAGGCCCAGCCCACGCTGCGGTGTCCCAGCACTCGTAACTACAGGCCCAGCCCACGCTGCGGTGTCCCAGCACTCGTAACTACAGGCCCAGCCCACGCTGCGGTGTCCCAGCACTCGTAACTACAGGCCCAGCCCACGCTGCGGTGTCCCAGCACTCGTAACTACAGGCCCAGCCCACGCTGCGGTGTCCCAGCACTCGTAACTACAGGCCCAGCCCACGCTGCGGTGTCCCAGCACTCGTAACTACAGGCCCAGCCCACGCTGCGGTGTCCCAGCACTCGTAACTACAGGCCCAGCCCACGCTGCGGTGTCCCAGCACTCGTAACTACAGGCCCAGCCCACGCTGCGGTGTCCCAGCACTCGTAACTACAGGCCCAGCCCACGCTGCGGTGTCCCAGCACTCGTAACTACAGGCCCAGCCCACGCTGCGGTGTCCCAGCACTCGTAACTACAGGCCCAGCCCACGCTGCGGTGTCCCAGCACTCGTAACTACAGGCCCAGCCCACGCTGCGGTGTCCCAGCCCACGGTTTTACCAATAAGACTGCATATTTGCCTCCCAAAAGCAAAAATAGGCATCAGCTCTTAATTTATGAAATACCTCATAGTATCATTATCATCATCAGCCGTTGCCCTACTACGTTGCGGTCGGCTTCCAGTCTAACCGGATGCAGCTGAATACCAGTATTTTACATGAAGCGACTGCCTATCTAACCACCACAACCCAGTTACTGGCGCATCCACCCACTCACAGACAGGCACCTGTCCCACCGATGACGCGGAAGCGACTAGCTATCGACTACTTCTCGCCCAAGAAACGTACAACAGATGTAGGTCCCGCGTCAGAAGAAATAAATATATAGAAACCACATATATGCAATAAATTATTCCACATACTTCTTATCGGCTTTTCTGACGATATACTAAAAATGAACGAAATCGAAAATATCAGCTGTTCCCTACATTTATGTTCGCGTAACTTGTCAGAATGTAGGGAACAGCTGATTTTTTTCGAGACCGATTTCGTTAATTTTTTAGTATATCGTCAGAAAAGGCGATAGAAAGTATTTGGTATAATTTATTGCATATGTGTGGTTTCCATACTGTATATAGCTGACTCACACTGCCGGCGAGAAACCTCTCTCCACTTTTCGCAGCGACAAGAGTTATCAAAGAAAAATCTCGCTCCGTGACGATCGCTTGGTGGGCAGAACGTTGCTCGCACACTCGTTTCTAGTTGCTAGCTCTACTCGCTTTTCGTCGCGTCGGCGGTGGGACAGGCATCATAACCACTGGGTACTGTAGCTTCCATATATAAGCATCGCTTCCATACTTACTTTGCGCGTTGCTTGCAGCGAGCCGCTGATTGACTTCGACAACGAGCTGTTCCACAGCGTGCTTGTGCTGCCCGAGTCTGCCAGGGAATCTGGTAAGTCACACCTGCTTTATGCTATACTTTATTGTAATGAAAAGGCCAACTCTCGTTAAACTCAAAACGTCCAAAATCGAATCGCAATCTCATCTCAGCGACAATCAATGTTAATCGACATGCTAAGAAGAAGAATGTTAATAACTTGTCAAAAATGTAAGTACATATGTAAATTAGAGGTACTTGACAGATGGAGTTGGGATTTAGATGTTCTGAAAATATGGGAATTGCCCTCTGTAATCTCTGGCTTTTTATAAGAGTAAGGTAGACGGAAAGCAAGTGAAATTAATTATTCGGTTCAAACTGTTTGTTTGTCAAGCGAGGGGCTTGCTTGCTTAGATTGAAGTTTGACAATAGCAGTCTGGAGTCTGGATTGGTACCCTGTCGACGGTAATAGATTAGCCCTACACCATACTTCCATTAATAGATATTCTGTGAATTAACTTGGATTACATCGTAATAACAGTCGGTGTTTTTAAACATCTGTTCTTCTATACCCGGCCAAACACGCAGCTCATGCATCGGCTGCTTACTTGCACGAAAAACAAAAATATTTTACAATATTAATATTATCCCCCTTCTATTTGCCATCATGCTTACCTAGCCGAAAGCTTATATCAGTATAAATTAAATATTTTTGTAAATTCATCCCCTATAGAAGTTAAATAGGTAATGAAAGTTTGAGATGGGAAATGCCGCCGGGCACTGACTTGTGACATCGTAAATCCAGCTAAAAAACTCAAACAGCGAAAAACCTGTATGAACCACCACCCCCATCTAACTCCCATTCCCCCAGCAGGATGGAACTGCAAGACGGGCGGCGTGAAGTGCCCGTCGTGCCATCGGTTCTTCGCCAACCGCTACAACCTGAAGGTGCACATTCGCGACAAGCACGACACGCGCGAGGGCACGCTGCAGTGCGACATCTGCCAGAAACGCATGCGCAACCCGAGCTGCCTGCGCGTGCACATGTACCACCACCGCAAGCAGGCCGCCTACCTCGCGCAACTCAGCTCGCAGGGAGAGCAGATGAAGCACGTGTAAGTACCACAATGACTGTTCTAAAAGTACCAGATGAAATTGTAAACAAACCCTGCTCCCTTTAAATTCTTACGCAGTCACTCACTAAAGGGAATTACTAACACATTCATCTAAAAGGTTTGAACATTATATTTCACTACTTTTCCCAACAACATGCTAGAAGTAACATTATTAAGTTGTAATTGAAAAATCATCGACGAAAATAAATGTTATAAAATCAAACTCGAATTGTCACATGAAAAACATCTTTAAGGTGATTTAAAATTAGAATTTCGATATTCAAAAATAATTAAATCAAAGCACTCAAATTGTTAGTGGCACTACCAGTCGCCATCAACACGTACGTTTTCTGATACATTTGTTTACATTTCCATCACATACTTTTGGAACAGACCATACAGTCATCTGCAAACTCTGTTCCCAACCATGTTGGGGTCGGTTTGCAGTATTTTTTATGGAGTAACTGCCTATCTGGGCCAAGTCTACTTATTTGCCTTGGTCTCTCCACTGTGAGATTTTGACAGATTTTGTAAGGCCTTTCTGTCAAAAACCTGACGCTGACCTGCCTAGCCCAGTACTGGGTATCACAATACCCTTTTGGTAGGACTGGTTTGCAGATTTTCGGGCTTCTGACTAACGACTGTCAAATATCTAAGAATGACAGCCAGAATCGATCAATTTTCTAAAGGCGTTTTTCATCAACTGATCGCTTTCTTTTTGACACTTCAAACATATCTTTAGGATGTATGTTTTGTAATCATGTTTCTAAAAAATGTTTCAATAAACGAACCACATGTCAAAATTAAAAATAATTGATTTCACATAAACATACATGGGCACTTGAAAGTTTCAAAGCTAGGTTCTCGAAACAATACGAAACAATTCTTATGGAGAAGAACCATTTTAAAATTACAGTGTAATATAATATGGTGATGTAACTGTTCCAGTGTGCAAAACATAGTGGGAGGCAAGTGGCGCTCCGACTCTTCTGTGAGCAGCGGCGAATACAAGGATGTGGATAAGTAAGTACTCAGCTGCTAGAATAGCAATAAGAATATATTAGTGAACAACAATGTAACAACTTTTTTCTATAAGAAAAAAATATTACCTATCTTTTGGGCTCTGTTGCAGTCGGGTAAATGGTAGCATATCGGTATAATAATAATAATAATAATAAACATTTATTGCAGAATCAAGTTCCATAGTTTGTTAGTACCAGTATAAAATGCCTTATGACTAGTGTTAGTAAATAAACTTAAACTAACGGGTAATTATATAAATTAATAACTAAGTACACCCACTAGGACTCTCCCATTCCAATCTACTTCACCGCATGGAGTCGTATCCAGCGTCCCAGAATCGGAGAGTCCCAGCGGTCTGCCAAAGTCCCCAGGATAGTGTTGGGGCTGGCGCGAAACCGATATAATAACGATGCGCATCTCTTACGCATGACGGTTGAAAAGCTGTCAACATTTGCGTCGGCAAACATACCGGACGCGCTGCAAAAACGCGGCAGCCCCAACAACACCCGGAAAGCGTTGTTGTATTGGATACGCAGGTCGCTATATGCCTTCTGCGTGAAGTTCACCCATAGGCTGCACGTGTAAAACGATTGGCAGAAGGCTTTAAAAAGCGTTACTTTAACTCGTGCAGTACAACGGGCGAACCTACGGGCCAACATACAGCATCGGACAGCCAGCGACCTGCGCTCCCTTTCCACATCTAAATTATCTTTAAGGTCTTCACTCACCCAGTGGCCCAAGTACTTAAATTTAGTAACTCTTTCACGTTTTCTTTCTTTCTTTTTCTTTTAGGGATCACGGTTAGAACATTTCTGAAAGTTAGTTATTATATCATAATCGTGGTTGAACGGAAATGTTCATTGAAAATGGAAATGATGAAAGTGGGCTTTGAGAGAAAACGGTGACATTATGTATTTAGGAAATTCGATATTTTTACTGGTTGATGAAGAGAATTATTATGAGTATATATGTAGATAATAGAGTTTGGTTGGATTCGGGTTAATATGGATAAATACATATTGTAATTAGATTGCTGATATTTTTATGAAATAAGAGAGTTTGCGTTTATATTAATAAGGTTGATTAGAGTATGTGATAAAGAGAAGGAGGGTATACATTGTATTTGAGTGACTGTACGGTTCTTTTATATTATTATATTAGTGTATGTTAATACTATTTAAAATTGCTTTGCGTAGCTTTAGTGAGTAGTAGAATAAGGATAATAATTATGTTTAAAATGTTGTAATTTTGCTTTATTTAGACTTAAATATACATATGTAAGGTGTTACTTATATCATAAAATTTTAGTATGAAATATTAGAAAAAAGGAAACGAGAAATTAGCAAAATAAGAAACCATGTAAAGATGAAAATTTAAGAAAAGAAAGAGGAAAAGATTTGTATTATCTGAAGGTTAGTATGCCGCTGACACACGCATAACGGCTCCTTAGTCTGGACCGTGATCGGCTCGACCTGCAAGCGTCTGCAGACGGGGGTCTGCATCCTCAGCAAGGAGTGCCTTAAGTCGCCACAGCTATCGCTGGTCGTCTCCCGCCAGGCCTCCTCCGGGGAACCGGAGGTCTCACCTAGCGGAGACAGACCGCCGAGATGGCGTGAAGAAAGAGGTACCGTGGAACAGTGCCGCGGCGCTCCAGCTGAATACACACTATTACGAATCTTCTTAAAATCTAATTCATAATCCTATATAATTACCCAACTTTCAAAAACAAATAAACTCAATTTTATGTTTAAAACCAACCTTCAACCTAAAATTCTAAAGTCGAATTTAATTACAAAAACAAAAATCAAGAAGTCTTATAATCAACCTAAAAATATTAAATTACAACTAATATGCCAATAATTAAAATGATAAAACTTTAATCTCACAAAAACAACTTACAAAAGCAAAGAATAATAACTAAAATACACCTACTAGTAGCAATTATTTTGATATCACCTCTATCATTCTCGATATATTTAGTTTTGAACTATACTTAAACATATTCAACAATGTAGTATTTTAAACAACAAATAACAGTAAACCTATAAATAATACGTTAAAAACACCATTACAACAGAATCAAACTTGCATGACCTCCTCACGAGCACACAATGAATTGAATTCCCAAATCCATAAACTCAGTTTTACCCCTTATCATCATAATACTCACAATGATCACGAAATGACCGCTGAACACAAAATGACCACCATTCAAGCAACATTGACGTATTTAGTAATAAGTTAAACTACTTACTATGCACTTTCAAAACAATGCTCTTATATTGCGACGATTCTACACTCAGAGAAAATAATTGTTAAGCTAATTGACGCCCTACGTCAATTTACAATGAATTAAATTTCATACAACTGTATAGAATGATAGTTGTGTTTTCAATATACGGACAATTCAAGTTGCCTAGCAATTTATTTCTCTGACTTTATGTGTCATCATAATAGACATATGAATTAATACTGTTTTAAAAGGCAATGCAATGCACTAATGTGGTCTTTGAAACAGTCAATATAGATAAAAAAATAATAACGCGCGGCGTAAAGACCAGTACCCTAATTGCATAACACATTATCAATCTCAATCTGAATTATTTTCAAAGATATTGCTAAACCATTGCTTCATAAGTTCGAAAAATGTGTCTGCTCAACAACGTAAATAGTGCAATGTATGTTGTTAAACTGTCAAAATGAAACCCGTTGCTACTGATAGTCTATTACGCAATTACCCCGCTATATCCTAATTAGTGTAGGTAACGAACCGAATTTATATTATAGTAAGCTGTGCTTAGAATATTTGATTCGAATAATGTTGAATGTTGTTGAACTCTTGCTGTGCTCTATCTGTAAAATTTTTGACCATCTTACGGTCAAAAATTTTACAGAATTATTGACCAGACCTAATAATATTAGAAACTACAACTATAACATATTTTAGTAGATTCCATACTAAAGTACGTGAAGTGAAGCGTTGCTTAGCCCAAAGTGCAATAGAATATAACTTTTATAATAAACATGCTGAGCGTTCTTCATAATTTTGAAAATTTCGTGATACAATGATTTCATACCATTGCTCGACGCTTTAGAGGAACTTGCAAAGTTCAGCTCCTCGAGGCGGCTGGCGCATATAACTTGGCTAGTAGCAATGTGACGCTATCAATTTCATAAATATTATGCACATTGCAAAGTTCTTCTTGACTGTAAATAGTTATTATTTATCAATGATCATTACTACTTAGTTAAACGAAAGGCACTTTTGTCCGACATCTCAGCTCTCTGAAATAAATGGAATTGCATTACATTTATTAATAATAATAATGCCAAACCCAATTAATATTCCCTAATTGTAGAACAACATTATACATGCGAATAATATTGCTATAAACAATGCGATATGACGAATGTTTTCACTAAACGTGCATTGTGTTAAATTACCATGAGGCTGTGGAATTTGCAGTGAATAGCGAATGCGCGCGCGAACGCACTAATGCACCGTGACTAAGCTGCGCAAATACATACATAATGAAATATGCAAAGCTAAAGGAATGATAACATTACAATCAATATAAACCTGCTTGCTGCTGCACGCGACTGTAAATCATATTTATTTCTGTGAATTGGTTCAAAAAGAAACGTCAAAATGATGATTACCTAAAGTAATAAAACCTTTTACTAAACAGTGTAACGTGGACGTGCGCCCGCTCGGGGGAACTGTGTTTAGCTTAAAGAGCCTTTCATTTACCCAATTATCGAAATAGGTTTAAAATGACATTTGTCTTATTCATAGAGGCCCCCGCTAAGACAGGTCGAAATGTAATGTTTTTATTTGCATATTTTATATTTTTATGTGGTAACTATCAGTACTAAAGGTGTCTCAGACACCAGGGCCACGTGACCACGTTACACTGTATTATATTAACCTAAACTAATAACCTGTTACTACTATGATAATAACCTAACTAAGCGAACAACCTTTCGCAGTTCGCTCCCGTTAAATATGGCACATCGAGTAGTCACACATCTATGGGTGACGGAGACGGCGCTATGCAGAGCCAAAGTTTTCCGATATGCCATATTAACAGCCGCGCACTGTGCTTTTATTGATCTGATGACAAAGAACCGTGTGGTCTCGTCACCTCCCTTCTCTATGTGTTACATCAGTTGGATGTTTTAAAACTAACATCGAGCTTAATAGATTATGTTATACCAGTTCGAGAAAATGATAATGTTTATATATCGTGGTGATTTAGTCACTTGCATCCGTCAAGGAGGTGATTCTATCAGTCATACTAATAAACTTTCTCTATAAAATTCATATCCGAGTCGTGAAAAACCATTAGGCATTGGAATTAGATGAGCTTAGACTATTAGATAATACAACCAGTAGGACAAGCGTATTGCAAGACGCAGGCGACACCGCACTACGGTATTACTTATTGGCAAGGTTCGCTACGTTATCATCTTCATCGACCTGCACCAGTCCAATGCTGGACATAGGCTTCTCCAATCGCACGCCATTCAGCTCTATTCTCGGCAACTCTCATCCAGCTGCTACCAGCCACCCTGCGAAGATCGTCGTTCCGACTAGCCTGGGCATGCATCCTACCTTACGTTTACTCAGTCCGGATTTGGTCCTTCAAAGAGATTCCAAGCATAGCCCTTTCCATAGCTCGCTGAGCGACGCGACGACGTAGGTTCACTACGCACTAATTCAATGAAAATTTCCGTCAATTCGCAAAATTATTAAAAGAGAAGCCTTGCGTCCGATAGGATTTCCCACCGACAAAAATGACGATATTCGAAATTGTTATCCGTATGAATTCCTTCGTTTTTATATAAGAAAGGAACCTTCCTTATATTATCTTTATTTATTAAGTAGATGACTCGACGAGCACGTGTTGCGCAGCGTTCTGTGCCGGCACTACGAGCCGTAGAACTTATTCAATATAACGGACAATGCGACATATTTCACGATAAATTACAAAATTGACACATTTTGACGACAGTTGGTGTTTAGTAAAGCACTAAAACTATAAACATTGTCGAATTGTCTGACTGCCACCTGTCACCTGTCGGTTTTTATTAAATAGGCTCCAGCGGGGTAGTTGCGTAACACACTACCAGTAGCTATGGCTTTCATTTCGACGGTTCAACAACATTCATTGCGTTATTTACGTAGTTGAGCAGACAAATTTTTCGAACATATGGAGCAATGAATTAGCAATATCCTTCAACATGATTCAGATAAAGCTTGATAGTGTGTTACGCAATGAGTGTGCAGACAGACACGTGCCTTTGTTCGTACGTAGCTCTGTGTCTTTTTTTTTAATATTTATGTACACACAGAAAAATAAAATAAAGAAGAAATATAACTTTATACATACATTACAAAGTGTGCTCTTTCTTGCGCTGCGTGACACTGCGTCGCTAGCGTCTCAGCAACACGCTTAGCCAAGAGGGGTGCTAAACAAATGTTCGGGTCGGCACGATTACGTCTCAGCAACACGCTTAGCCAAGAGGGGTGCTAAACAAATGTTCGGGTCGGCATGATTACGTCTCAGCAACACGCTTAGCCAAGAGGGGTGCTAAACAAATGTTCGGGTCGGCATGATTACGTCTCAGCAACACGCTTAGCCAAGAGGGGTGCTAAACAAATGTTCGGGTCGGCATGATTACGTCTCAGCAACACGCTTAGCCAAGAGGGCTGCTAAACAAACGTTCGGGTCGGCATGATTACGTCTCAGCAACACGCTTAGCCAAGAGGGGTGCTAAACAAATGTTCGGGTCGGCATGATTACGTCAGCCTACGCCTGCAAAGTGCAATAGTGTATAGCTTTTATTGTCTTTTGCTTATGTAATAAGTTTTGCCAGTAACCAAAGTAGAGTAGTAGTTCCGACGTACGGGTGGTCAAGTCAGTGATGACAGCCCGCGACTTACGCGTAGGTCGTGGGTTCGAACCCAGTCCGCCGCGGTACTTTGTGTAATTTATTTAATTACCACTACTCTCAAAACGACGAAGGAAAACTTCGTGAGGAAACCGGTATGACCTAGAACCAAAAGTTCTAGGATATGTGACATATACCAACCAGCACTGGGCCCGCGTGGTGAGGTATGGTCCACTGTCTTTGACAGAGAAGAGGCTTGAGTCGCAGCAGTGGGGCACAATAAGCTAATTATGTATGTAATGTGGTCGCGGAGGTAAACGCGTGTGCCTGTGCTCGCAAAAAGCCACTTAGGTATTTTCAGTAAAGAGCGTCTCGTAAACTAGACAACTCATCGCGCCGAGCATGTAAATTAGGCCCTTTATTTATAAACGTTGGCTAAACTGAAGATACGTTTAGATGTCAACAATATTTAGCTAAGCTGACTTCAATCATTACTTAACTTTAAGCAACGTTTATAAATAAAATGCCCTAATTATATGTTTGTGTATTGGCTAGCTTTGACGAGCAATTTAGTTTAGGAAAGCGACATCTATCCGAACAATACGCAGTTAACTATCTATTGGTCGATCACAAAACTGGTAGTTCTAAAACACATTATTATAATAGATGGCAATATTGAATAAGATCCTATTTTCGTTGCTGATAGAAATTGTCTACTTGACATTTCTGAGTAAACCCGATCGCATAGCGATTAAGCAGTAAATCTGGTTCAAGAGTTCAACAACGGTAGAAACACTGATGCTGCAAAAGTACAAATGAATAAGTTTTTTTTTTTTTTTTTTGTGAAACTGGATTAAAATCTGTTATTGAAGATAACGCAAAAACAACACAAGCACATTTTATAAAATGACATCGGACCACGGCACGGGCTTTTTCTATCTAATGAAAAAAGAATCATAAATTGAACCCCGGTAGAACTGGGAAATCCCAGTTCTACCGGGGCACGGCACAAATATTATATTTATATAAAACTCATCAGATAATATAAAGAAATACAGTCTAATTGTTCTACACATTTGTTCACAGCTTCTCACCTGGCTCGACTCCGGAATCGAATAAGGCGTTCCTCGCGCAAATCGGACAAAGCGAGGCCATGAGGCAAGTGTACGTATTATGATAAATCATCATAATATGATAAATTATATCTTATTTCTGCAAATTGAGAAAAGAGTCAAGTCTACAGTGTCTTTGAAAGTCCAGACATTATATGGGTTAGATCTAGTGAGGGCCACGTAGATTAGTGTCTGAGATGGTCTTTTGAGGAAAGGTTTACAGATTTGGATTTGGGCTGTCCAGTCAGTGCACGCATTTGTCTGTAATTGTGTACATAGCTCAACTTATAACCAGTGATCGGATAATCGGGCGCTTATATACCAAAACCTCTTCCCACGATAGAATAATATGGACATTCCTTCCTGAATAAATAACTGATCTCGGGTTTCCGGGATTGAAAAATTTTGTAAAAACGACTATAGCATACTTAATTAAAAATGATAATGTGCACAATGCGGTCAAGTGGAAATTGGTTAATCTATCTGACACATTAGTGATCGAATCGGCTCCACTGTACTACTTAGCCCGGTCGTACGAAACTTCACAGTTTGAATAGCGTATAATGCTAATCCCAAACTTAGCAAACGTATAGTTTTTGAGAAACACAATATAGTTTTTAAGAAAAACTAAAATAAAAACTAAACTAAAGTTACAGAAAGTTCATCATATTTATGTGAATATGACAAAGAAAGGGGCTGACAGTAAGATGACGTCTAATAGAGACGTAGGGAATGAAAAGACATTCTACGCCCGCCTCAAACTCAAAGCATTTATTTCAATGAAAACATTTACAGGCACTTTTAAATTGTCAAAAGTAAATTAAGTCAAATGTAAGATTAAAAACCACTTAATCAATACAATTCAATTCTTTATTGCATATAGCGTGTATTTCACAAGATCTTAATAATAACACAACAGTCAAGCACAACAATTGAATACAATACGAATAGTAGCATGTTTTAAAAATATTAAAGTAAATAGGAATAAATTATACGTACGTTAAAATTTAAAATAAATTAGTATTTGGTTTTCATTAAAAATCTAATCAATTTGAAGTAATTAATATTTAATAATTGGGATCAGGGCCGGAGGATGACACTGATCCTTTGGTACGGTTTCTGTCGCTGTTCTAAGTTCAACCAATCGTACTCTTCGAAGCGCTTTCGTCAACCGTTTTCCTCTTTAGGCATCTTGTTCGCACGACAGTCTGCATAGCTATTCACAACCATCCGACAGGCTATCGCATTGAAAATGACACATTTCAGTAACCTGATTTGCCTCGCCCCCGTCAGCAAACAGCTGTCGGAAGAATAGCGGTCATCAATTTGATTTAAACTGACACAATTTTCGGGTTTTGGACTTGTGAACAGCGTTTAAGGGACTCCTACGGTAACATTGATTGATGTTTGATACGGTGCGGAAGCGTATCGAGTGGTTGTGAATAACTATGCTGTTTCGCTTTCGTTATGTCGTATTCGTATCGTGTATCTTTTTATATATAGCGCTACAAAATTATCTCAGTGCGAGCCCGAACTCGCACCCAACGCCGGCCGGTATATTGTCTTTCAATAAATTTCACAATAAAATCACGAATGTTAGCCCGCCGCGCCTCACAGTCAATGTCACTCATTCTTTTTTAATTTCTAACGTGGCAATACTATCGTGGACGTCCTCGTACACGTCACGGCATCACGATACCATAAAAATTTGGAAAATCCAAAAGTGCACGACTCATAATGATTGATGGTATAAAAAAACATAGATATAGATATGATATTAGTTCGTTTTTTATTAATAAATTATTATTACTGTGAGTGTGAAGACTATGTGGGTCATTTCTTTTTTTAGGTTTTCCTTCTTAGTTAGTTTTAATCATGATCTGGCAGTTTGAGTCATTTATGCGGCCTACCCAAATGTCCTTTCATTGGTATTGTTCGTCGAATCGTAAGGCTCCTCAAGTTCTGAGTTGAGCTGCACGATTTTTGACAAATGCGTGCACTGACTGGACAGGTGCGCTCAATCTGTGTGGTTCTTTACTCAAAAGACCATTTCAGACACCAATCTACATGGTCTTCACATTATCTGACCAAGATTATGTCTGGACTTTAAAAGAGACTGTGACCTCTGAGTTTGTTTCGGCCTTTCTTCTCAGAGTAGTCAGATAGGAAACGCCGACCTCATCTAGTTTAAAAAAATATGATTGACATGTAAAAGTGTTTGTACAAACCTACTTACAGAAAATAAATCATTTATCATTTATCATTTATCATTAAAGTACTTTGAATAAAAGAGCCATTTCCAATAGGGAAACGAATCTATTAAAAAAGAAAATTGACTCAATTGATTTTTTTCGCAAGCTGCAATGTTTTCAGGTTTCATATTTGATTGACGGGATTTTTTTTAGAATAGAATAGAATAGAATACTCTTTATTATGTACACCATATAATTACAGACATAAATATAGAAATTTTACAAAAGGTGACACAATGGGCGGTCTTATCGCTAAGAGCGATCTTTTGAGTGATCTTTTTCATTTTTTTAGAAATATTTTGATCTTTTTTGTTTCTACTGAAATAAGTCAATTTTTGTAAAGTACTGAATTAATCTTCATTAAATTATATATACAATGGTATATAAATTAAGTAGATTCTGTGTACAACAATAGAAACATAATTTTTTTTCGATCGTACAGCACTCTAATGCTTCGCATTATGGATCGTACAATAAATGCATGAATCGTGCAATGAGTAAAATTATGGAAATATATGCAGACGGTTGTTAATTTCCGTCCACGATAATGTAACGTGCACGTTTTTTCATACATTTTATTTGTGTCAGCGTGATGTCGTGAACGTCCACAAAAAATCGTCTGCTTAGAAATTATAATAGCGCACAAAAGATCCTCTAGCACTGTTTGTGCGTAGGGTTACCGGTGCAGTACGAGGTCTGAAGTTCATGCCTACGACAAACATTTCAGCTTCTCATCATCTACTCCCGAGGCGAAATCGTCCTCCGACGCGAACAGCATCCCGACCACGCCCGAGCCGGCCAAGCTCGTC
Source organism: Eremobia ochroleuca (assembly GCA_949629135.1). NCBI lineage: Eukaryota > Metazoa > Arthropoda > Insecta > Lepidoptera > Noctuidae > Eremobia > Eremobia ochroleuca. The sequence goes on from OX451384.1 coordinate 1,227,564, forward strand.
ACCGAGCCCGTCGTGCCCAAGACAGAGGCCGATTCCGAGGCCGCATGATGTCCACCCACCTGGCCCCCCTTCATCTACGACTACGTGGCTCCCGATCGGCTTTACTCCATCTTCGCAGAACAATCTTACTGGACCAAAAACCTTATCTTCAAAATGGGATTCAAGAAGGTTCGACGTCCACGAATTTAAACAGGACACTAACAGGTATATATCCACTTCCGGTTACACATTTGACGTACATGTGAGTCAAACGGACGTATAATGAACGCATTTTTTGTAACTTGAGATTAGAAGTGTAATCAGTGAGTTGTATCCTCTGTATTTCTACTTATTCTTAGTATTAACTGTACCTCGAGATGTAATGTTGCGTAATCCTTGATGTGCTACTGTAGACGTGGCCTAGCCCAGCCAGCCGGCCGTCCTGTTGTAACTGACGACTGTGTGTAAGCTTTTGATGTTTAGTATTTTTGTATCGTCGTAGAGTTGTGAAAAGCAACATTATTATGAATCATTACGTGGACATCAGGGAACCTTCGAAATAATCGACCTCTTGTCTTAATTATACACTTTTTATAATAATATATTAAACATTCCAATACACAAATTCCAAAGACTGAAACAATAATTACAACATGCATATTATTTAGTATTTCAAAAGCGCAGGATGATAATAATCTAATACTTGCATGTACTGTGTGTGCAGAGAGTCTGCAATTCGTCTGGAATCTCATTTACTCTGCAATTTTGCTTAGATTTAAGACTGCGTTTGATGCCATTCTTCTTATAATATCTTCTATACTATAATCTATACTCTTTAACTTTAACTCATAAGTATTACTTAAGGATTTTTGAAGGATTTATTAGATTCTGCACTTCTGCAATTGTGGAAATCGGATCTACATGTAGCCTAGGTTAGTAACCGTGTGTCATGTTTACTGATCACATCCTGCGCTTTTATTAAAACGAGATTATCAATGTAACTTGTATTCTATCGTCCATTCTTTTATTGCATAAAATTTGCTCAAAACTGGTTTGTATATTCAGGATCCTAAGTAAAAGAATGGGTCATAGATGATTTTTCATAATAAAAATAGTCCAAGTACAAGTTATTTTAGGCAGCTAGACCGAAACCGATTAGATTATATGAACAAACAAACGTTGCCATTCCGCGTTGAAGTGTACAAACAAAAGAAACGTTTCTTATGACAACTTGATATCCACCATGGGTGACGTATCACCGTATAAAGCATAACCTTACAGTACAAAATACGTTATCGTATATTAATCATCTATGTATGCTTTACTTAGACATTAAGTTATTTTTTTTAAGTTCTTTATTAAGTCCCCGTAGACGTGAACAATATACGTACAACATAGTTTTAGCGATGTATACATTTTTTTTAATTCTATACAAGGGTTGTTTAGGTGTATTAAGATTATAAAAATTATACCTCAATATTATTTCAAGCGACTGTTTATGTAAGATATGCTACCCACTTCAGTTCACTCTAGGAAATAGAACTGCTCTCGTTCCACGAAAGGTTAATGTTGTACTTGGGACATTATTACTGTATCCCTAAACGTGTTTCACCCGACTGCGCGACCACAAAGACATGGCTTCAATAAGGCCGTACGTTTCATATATTTCGGATATTTGTTGACAGAACCAGCCCGTGTCAGTAAATACCAGGTAACTCATAAATTCGTCTGTGACGATATCATCTGCACCACTATCGTTATCAAACAAAATTACTATTTTATTTTGATTCCATAAATCTTGCCCCTGTAAATGTTAGGCCCTTTTACAAGGCACGGTTTCAGGGTTTTTCGGTATAAACCGCGTCATAGAAACGTCTGTCAACAAGCTTCCATAGTGATCCATACAGCACTAGCAACCGTGCTAGACACAGCTAATACACCGTAGTTTTTCACGGCAAGAAAAAACGTGTGTACAAAGAACCTCAGGCGTCGTTAAGTCATAGTGCCAACGCGAACTGTTTCGGCAAAGGTTCTTCACAAGTCATGCATAGCTGTATCCTGTCTTCTGTTTCTCTCTACAATATACCAGTTTCACACTGTATTCACTACGGTCACATCCTTCATCACAAGAATTTTCATCCCTTGGCCTTTTCCCTCCTATTAACTCAAGTTTTATCCTGTAGTGTATTGTCCTCCAATTCCCATATTTGTACCGAAGACGTTTCCATTACTTGGGTTGATTCTCACATTTGAAAAAAGCAACGACTGCAGCGCCCGTAAAATGGGTTGTAAAGATCAAAAACCTGACTGCAACACTAAACAGTTCCAAACAATATTACTTTTCAAGCAGCTTGATGCAGTTGATGGCAGTTATTTTAGTTCAATCTCAGATTTGGTGCCACCAACTGCATCTGACTGGTTAAAAAGTTATCTTCTTTTGTATTTTATTATATTTTTGGAATCGTCTCGTCCAGCCCCTCATTTTGAAAGAAACTTTACTAATTGACGCCTAAAACCCGCCATTTAGATTTTATAAAAGAAAGCCTATAACTATAGCACCAGTGCAGTCGCTTGACACCTCATGTGTTAAAATCCATCCAACCGTTAGCATGCTTCGAGGGTATAGAGCATCCCACTTGCATAGATACGTATAGAGCATCCCACTTACATATATACGTATAGAGCATCCCACTTACATATATACGTATAGAGCATCCCACTTACATAGATACGTATAGAGCATCCCACTTGCATAGATATGTATAGAGCATCCTACTTGCATAGATACGTATAGAGCATCCCACTTGCATGGATACGTATAGAGCATCCCACTTGCATGGATACGTATAGAGCATCCCACTTGCATGGATACGTATAGAGCATCCCACTTGCATGGATACGTATAGTGCATCCCACTTACATAGATACGTATAGAGCATCCCACTTGCATGGATACGTATAGTGCATCCCACTTACATAGATACGTATAGAGCATCCCACTTGCATGGATACGTATAAAACATCCCACTTGCATAGATACGTATAGAGCATCCTACTTACATAGATACGTATAGAGTTTCCTACTTGCATAGATACGTATAGAGCATCCTACTTACATAGATACGTATAGAGCATCCCACTTGCATAGATACGCATAGAGCATCCCACTTGCATAGATACGTATAGAGCATCCCACTTGCATAGATACGCATAGAGCATCCCACTTGCATAGATACGTATAGAGCATCCCCCTTACATAGATACGTATAGAGCATCCCACTTAAATAGTTACGTAAAGGGCAATCTACTTATATAGATACGTATAGATCATGCCATTTACATAGATACGTAGAGGGCATCCCACTTACATAGATACGCGGGAAAAATATAAATAACCCTGTCTTTGCTGTCGCATAGTCCGGTAGATAGCGATAGATTTTTTAATTTTATTCTCTATTCGAAGTAAAAAGTTTGCAAACAAACTATCATAAAAGTAATTTATATTGCGGACTGATAATGTTAACATTACGCTGTGACGTGGTTTAAATCTTGTTCAGAACGAGAGCACGTGTGACTCGTGGAGTCTGGTCGGTGACAAATCACATTCCAATATTATTATGATAAGGTATTAAATTTTCGTCAAATTGTGACCGGAAAATATCGCACGGGTTTTGATAATGTCGTTTTTGTAACTGAGTGGTTACTCGTGTTAATGTTTTTCTGGTCAGGCTTTAAAGCGTGTATAGCTTTAACGTTTTAAGAATCGTCCCATCGTAACGAAGTCGAAATGTATTGTAGTCATTAGCTCTCTTATCGTTCGAGGTGAACCTTGGACGCGGAGACGGTTAGCGGACGTAGCGCGCCGCATTCTATGTATATTTTGTACGAGCGCGCACTCGGCTCCGCGCAACATTAAAAAGAAAATGTATAAAAAAAAAAAACAAGTACGTCCGATAATCGGTGTATTTTTACAAAGGTTTGGGTATCTAACCATTAATTATAAGGGGTAATGTCACTAACACTACGAGATTGAACAAAAATCTCTTTACATTCCACTAGATATAAATATGCATAATCTTTTTAAAAAAAATGAATCTTATTGCTAACTTTATAATAATATTATATTTATAAATAAGTAATGTAGCGATTTTAAGATAATAAAAGAGATTATTAAGAGGTTTGAGTTAAGGACATTCCATAGTAAAGATAGCTCGTGTAGATTTTTAGCATTTATATTGATAATTATATGATGTGTTTTTACCAAATTATTTTTATACCAATGCTATTTACATTATAGTATATGTCGAGTGTGTAAGGTGCAACCGCAAGGCCTGTGTCAGCGACATGCTTACAGTACCATCGTATGGAAGACGCCTCGTTGTACAGGCAATGGCGGCATTGTCCCGATTCGCTCTTATGAGTCGAAATATTCCGCAGATGTTTACATGTTTGCCGACACTCCCAAAATTAAGAATTATTAAAAAACTGGCCGGAACGTGTTGCATAGTATGCATTATATCATGCATGAATGATAGTTCACGTTAAAGGATGCCCGGGAACGGAAACACTATATTGCAGCTTAAAGCTACAGCGGCTACCTGCTATAGTTCACTCGTAGACCTGAACAGTGCGCCAGTGCCTCTAGAACGAAGTCTGCCGAGCCCGCTCAAGTTTGTTTATCACTCGATGAAAGCGCTCAGAATATATTTTACTCTTATTCTATGTAATACTCAGTATAATGTGTTGCCAAATAGATGTACTGTCATTAGTATGTCATCAAGTCAGACGCGAGGTAGCCTCAGCGATGTTGTAAAGTAAATGTTTAATGTTCGCTCTAAATGTCGCGCGTGAATTTGATGTTGCTGTATTTATTGCTCCGCTAGTCGTGTAACGGCTAACTAATTGGCAAGTATATGAATAGAAGCCTGAACAATGTGTAGCTGATTTCTACATGTAGTAGAAGTAGAAGTAATGTGATGGACACATTTGGACCCGTTTGTGACGTACCCGTGGCGCACGCGCCGAGGCGGCCTCAGACATACAATCGATTAGTGATCCACATTCTACAGTTTATAGATTAAGTCGCGAGTGTCGCACATTTATCAATTAACTCATATTTTATATTGATGTGTCAGTGTAACGCTGTATGTAACGTATCTAACCCATATTGTAAGATTTCTACATTGTGCTCAAATATTCATTGAAAGTACAGATCTGTGTATCCATGACAAAACTAGTTTTAGGATAGTTTAGTCAATTTTGAATTTCAAGCTTAATAAAGTTAATTTCGATTTGCAGGGAAAGTGGTTTTTTATGTAATAGTTTTGATTTAAAATTGCACCTTTGTTCTCTTCGGCCTAATTTCTTCTATACAAAGTTTTCTACAAGCTTGTATACACGAGTAAATGAAGTATTTCCGAAGGGTTCCAAAAGTTGCCGGTATTTTCGAGGTATTCTATAAATTAATAAGATTTCGTGTTAAGAGAAACCCCAATTGGAGCTCGTTACTATCATGTGTCGGTGGCGTCACTCGGGTAGTGCAGGAACGCGAACCTGGAATTCAAAGTTGACTAAAATCGAAAAGTAGTTCGTTAACAACGATCACTCAGCCATACAACATGTTTTAGGCAACTAATCAATCGTATTAATATCGAACTGTCCGTCTTAACATTTATAATTAAGTATTTTTTACGAAGCAAAATAACCAATAGATTGATATCCCTAGAGTAGATGTAATCTTTTCAAGTCTTCTCGATCTTATACTGTTTATGTAAGACAACATTTCTACATTCCAATAGTTACGATATATTTCTTATATTAATATGGTAAGCAATTTTTACACTATTTATGTATCTTATATGTGTATATTTCGGAATTAAATATTTATGGTATGTATTTTGACAGTAAATTGTCAAAAAATTGGCCAGTATTTTTTGAGACTAGGATTTAAAAATATTTATGCGATGAAACATCTTTGCACTATTATTAAGGCAGCAGTTTTAATTGTTATTCGTAGGCAGCAGTGATTGTGACAAAAGTCTGACTTTTATGTCTGTGCAGAGATGCAGTTCGTGAATATAAAGTACGGTGATATGTATGTATTCGTCCTATAGAGATCGAATCTCAGATAAAGGCTGCTATTGAAACGTTTGACTGCGAAATTCTGACGAATCCTTGTCTCAATATATTTATAATCAAAGATGATTTCGATGCGAAAGATTTTGATTGCAAACGTAAAGTTGCGTCAGTATCATTCCTACATTGGTTAGTAACTGTAGCTGCATTGCAGAAGTAGTATTGTATGATAATCTAACATTTAAAAATCGATTTTCCATTTTCGAAATAAATTGAACAAAATTGCTCAATACATTTAAAACTTATACTTATCAACATAAGTCTTATCGAATTTATAACGTACACGTATCGAATTTACGAACGAAATATATATCTTATACCTTACTACTCGGTAGCATGCTGGAACGTGGTCGAATTATTAGCGTGTCTCTGTAATCACTTGCTAAATGTGAATATAAAGTTTCTAATTAAAAAACCTTTGTTGAATAAGCCTTTTGTAGAGATAGGCTTCGTTCGCATTTAAAACAGTACGAACATGTTTTTAATATTTCCGGGCAGATGAATGTCTTGAATATCGTCTTGTGACGACGATTACGACACTATAATCAGTTTTACAACAAATGAATCATATGGCATGTAACTCTTCAGTATAACTCTAAATTAAAAATAAAAGCAGAGAATTATTCGTCACACAAAAGCATTGCTACCCTTTTAAAGAAAATCTTATTTTGTACAACGAATATGATTTTGATTTGATTCGATGAAGCATAAGCTCTCTAAGTTGTGATCATATTTATTCATTAAGTTAAATTTTCAGCTCGATGATTTTACTTTTATCAATGTCGTTTTTATATATGTATTTGCAATGTGAAATAATTTATTTGTGTTCGTGTGTAATGCCTCAGAATGCTAGGTATTCTGAGGGCCTCGGAAGCTCGTATAGCTGTTGGTTTTACAACATTCTCTGGAAGCGAAGTTCTTTTAAAATGAAAAGTTTAATTTTCATTTTTTAACGGTGGATTAGGTATGACATTGATATTGGTATTTTCACTAGTGTTGGCCCCCTGCCTGGTTGCCCAAAAACTTCTCATAAAATTAGACTTAGTGTTAACTCCTGTGCAACTTGTCTGAATACTGTATCACTTCGCAAAAATTAACGGAAAAGTTTTTGGGCGTTTTGTACTTTTTTTTGCAAGGAGCAATACACTTTATGTATATTTATGGTAATGTCGATGAGACATAATATGTGCTCTGTTTATACTCAAATACCTTTTTTATTTTTATATTTTAGCTTTACTAAGATAATAAATTATAATTTTTGTATGAATATTGTTTTATTTAAGATTATTTTAGCTCCTGTGTGACCACGTAACACGTCGATCGTTTTGCGACACCAATTCTATTGCAACGTATCCTAAGACAAAGTTCTCAGTATAGTCAATGCATTCATAGGCCGACCGATGCATGCCACAATATTGTCAAGTGAGGTGACGCAAGACGGAATTAAATATTCGCACTAGTTTACATAAGTATGTCGTAGGATAGTTGGAAAAATCGAGTCTCGAGTCAACTTCATTATGAAATGGTCCAAGATCCCCAGGCATCCAGACGTTACTTATTTTCTGAGTAACAAAATGTGTGTGCCAGAGTGGTGTTAGTATGTACAGGCGCTAGCACGTCAAGCTACCCGAAACTGTAAAATTTTCCAAATCAACTTTGAACCTTATGTTTTAGCAATAAATTAGAAAATCTATTAAAGAAATTTGACAGATTCTAGTAGCTTGGTGTGCTGGCGTCTGTACTTTGAACGTTGACTAATTTCAAATTGACTGGCACTGGAACCAAGCTACATATTATGTTGATGTAACGATCCTTGCCAACTCCTAGTCACATCTGATTATCACACCAGTATGACAAACAGGATTTTTTCTCGTTTGTCACACCACTGATTTTTCCACAACATTTATTCCTAACTAGTGCTGTGCTAGTTATACTATTTAGTTAAATGAAAAACCTTCAAATTACGTCTTTAACGCAATCATCTGCCTAGTCTTTTCCCAACTACGTTGGGGTCGGCTTCCAGTCTAATCGGATGCAGCTGAATACCAGTATTTTAATTACGTGAGGCGTATCGTCAAATCCGACTCGGCTGGGCAGCTTTCGGGAAGCTACGCAATATCTTCTCGTCCCACATACCGCAGTGTCTCAAGATGAAAGTCTTTGACCAGTGCGTGTTGCCAGTGATGACCTATGGCACTGAAACGTGGTCGTTTTAGAAATTTTCTGACCCTTCTCTCCTCGGGTGAGATGTCGTGAGATTTGGCTCAATGCCCTCCCCCATCCCCCAATCTCACGTGAGATTTTTCAAAATGCCTGTTAAGTGTGTGTCGTGTGTACGGTATACAGTGAAAGGGTTAAATATTATTGTAAATGATTGGGCCATATCTTAGTGAAAAAACATGTTTTACTTAACTTGGTACTATTTTTGCGCAATTGTACTCATGTTTCTTCGTCTTACGTAATTTAATGGACGCCCCCTAATACTCAACCCCTTGGTAAGACTGGTTTTCAGACTTTTAGAGGTTTTAGAGGGCTTTTAGAGGTTTAGTAGTTGACATACCGACAGCAGCGCCACCTACCGTATCCAATTGTATTTTTTAAATAATCCAGGAAACCATCGAAATACCCATATACAATTTCAACCCAATCGGTTCAGCCGTTTAGATGATGTGAAAAAGATAAGTACGGAAGGATAATTCATACTACCCGTTGTCCTATTACCCGTTTTCTCGTAGGCATGAAGTATTTTCCCGCGGTAAAAAGTAGCCAATGTTCATCAGGGATAATGTCGGCTTCTAATGGTAAAACAATTTTTCAAATCGGTCCAGTAGTTTCGGAGCCTATTCAATACAAACAAACAATCAAATTTTCTCTTTATAATATTAATGTAGATATCTGTATAATAATAATAATAAAAATCACTCCTACTGGGGCATTTGCATTTTTCCCATGAGTGTGTAAAGGTCATTTTTCAAAATAAAATAATGTTACCGTTATTAGTGTTAATATTTAAAATTAAAACTCAAGTTCTAAGCCACCACATGGACGCCCTGGTCCTGGGATACTCCAGCAGCCCCTCGGTGGGCCCAATGGCGGAGACCACGGGGCACTTGTTGTACAGGTAGCGGTAACACGTGGCGCGCACGTGCGCCGCCGTGATGCGCTCTACGGCGAGCAGTTGGTTCAGCAGCGTCGGGCGGCAGCCGTGGTATAGCGTCCACCGCCCCAAGTCCATACATGTGCCCAACAGAGTGTCCATTTCTGACAAAAGCTTCGTCTTCAGAAAATTCTTGGCCCTCTCGACCTCCGTGTCCGTGACACAAAGGCACAAGTACATAAACTCGTCCTGAATCAACATCATCATATCGTCTAAGTTCATTACACCGCTCACAAAATGCACTCCAAAGAGTCCGCAGTCTTTGTAGGTAATATTGAATGCTTCGTAAGAGTCGCACAAGCCGCGGCAGGAGGCTTCGCGGGCTGCCCGCACGGGGTGCGACTCACCGCCGGGCTGCGAGCGGTCCCAGCCGCCCAGTACGAACCTCGCCACCTCCATCACGATCCTGTCGTCGTCAGTAAAGCACGGCCCTTCCACGGCCACCATGACATGCGCGGTGGGCATGGAGTCGTCACGATATTTTACTTCGGAGCCCGTGTACCTATAGGCTTTCATGTCTAAGCACTTTAGCGGCTCCAGCTTGCTCAGGTAGCAGACGGCGAGCGACGTCATCTGCTCATGTGTGATGGCGCCAGTCGCCGCCAGCACTGTGCGGCACGGGTCGAAGCACTTGGACAGGTACCTGCAGATGGTGGTGTCCGTGAAGTTGTACAGATTGGCGGAGGGGCCCATCACGGTCTGCGCGAGGGGAGTGCCCTGAAACGCACTGGCATGCAAGTAGTCAACCACCACTGCACCGGGGTCTTTGTCGTGTTCTAACATTTCCGCATAGACGATACCTTTCTGATACTCGATATCGTTCTTGTCTAAGGCGTTATTAAACACGCAGTCGATGAGTATATCCGTGGCGAGTGGGACGTCCAAGCATAGGCACTCCACGTAGTAGACCACGAGCTCACGAGTCACGCAGCACTTGAACTTGGCACCGAGATACGCCATCTGTGTCTCAAGATACTTTTTGTCTCGACCGTTGGTTTTTTTGAAAGCTATATGCTCGAAGAAATGAGCCATTCCATTCTCCAAGCTGGCCTCGTACCGAGAGCCGGCGTCGATGAAGAGTCCGATGCACGCGGTGCAGCCCTCGCTCTTCTCCGTGGCGATCGTTACGCCGTTGAACATCTTGGAGTATCGAGTGACCGGCAGGTTTTGGAGGTAGTGAGCAAAATTTTGTGGGCAACAGGCTTGTCTGGTATAACACTTCAAAGGTTTAAATTGTCTTTTCAGAAGGCTAGTTGTTCTGAGCATTCTTGAATATAGAAAGTTCACAATATTATCATAGATAATACATATTATTATTAATGCAAAAACGTGCACTGTCAATGAGACGGGTGGTGTATTTCAAGCTGACATGTCACTTTCATAATATGACCATAGTTGAAGCGGAAGTTTTTTTAGGAAGATTTAGAGTTTAAAATAAGGTGAATGAAGTAAGGTGGCTTTCTACATGATCCGTCTGCCGCAAAAGAAAAAACTTGCAGCAGCGGCGCCGAGCTTTAAGATACCTAAAAACATGCTTACCTAAGATACTAGCTCCGCTTCGTGGAACCATCTGCAAGGAAACTGTAACAGGAACCGTAAAGAAGAATGGCAGTGTTAATGTCGGAAGCGTTCATTAGTGAAAGTACATATGTACGTTATATGAAACAGCTACAGGGCTTTAGTATTTAAACATCAGCTTTTGTATTTAGCTGCGCAAAGAATAAACAAATTATTATTTGCAATATCTAAATGTAGAATCTAGGACGGTAGCTATGGAGCTACCATACTCACCAGAATATGGTATTTTTACTTCTATAATCATGCTAATTAGGAGGACATTAAGAGACATTTAGAGTTTTAAAATGTTATTTGCGAATATGAGACTATCATCTGTAGGTCACTTGCGCCACCCTACCTATACAAAAATTGTCTGCATCGCTAAGTTGACTACCGTATTATTTACAGAAATCTGTATGTCTGTCTCTCGAAGCTCTGCTGTCCTTGATCAGCGGCGACGCTTGCCCGCTTCACCAGGGAGCCAGAGGCTCTGTTCACTGTCTAACTCCTTCGAGGATCCTCGGCGTCACGTTTTTGGTATTTTTCTTGTAACAAAGGCGACATCACCTCGTCTTTATAACTTGCTAGTCGGGCTTTCAAGCCTTGAAGATATTTATTAAGGTCCAGAAATCTACGATACTCGTATTCTGTCGGGATATAAGTGTTGACGATATTTATCCTAGAGATCAATTCTCCTTTATTCAGCACTCGTTGTATCCACGACAGGTAAGGGCTGACTGGCGTGTACGACCTTGTGGCGCTGAGCGTGCCCCCAACGAGCACGCCCGCCAGCTTGCCGGCGTGGAACAGTGGGCTTCCGGGCTCGCCCGGGGGCGTCTGCTGCTTCCTGTCGGAGCACTTGGGCGCTACGCACAAATATGGCGCAAACGTAGACTTCTCGTCCTCATTACACAAACTCACGATACCTTCCCTGAGCTGCAGCGGGCGAACCTGGTCCTGTGGTTCCCCTTCGTTTTCCTTTGTGAATTCGAAGCCGGCGTACTCGATGGAGTGACCAGCCATCGCCTTGTAGTCTACGGCCGACAACTGCCCGTACTCATCCATGGGCACTGAGTTGACGTAGATCAAGCCGAGGTCGGGTTCTAAGATTTTAGACGCTGGTGGTCGTTCTATAACCATGACTTTTCGATGGGACTCTGTCTTGTTGAAGGGTATAGTCATGTTGGCATATTGTATGTGTGTAACGACAGCGAGGCAGTGTGCAGCGGTCACCACCCAGTTGGGTGAGATGAGCGTGCCGGTGCAGGGGCGGTAGTCTTTAACCAGAGCGACTACGTACTGGTACTTGCCGTTGCCGTCATCGATGTCGGAGTTGCGTCGGGCCACCTTGGCGTGGAGCTGGTGCGTCAGCACCCCTGCTACCAACATCAAGGTGCTTACAGTCATGATATTCACGTGTCCGACGCACAATGTGCGCAAACTCTTTTTTAATGTTTTGTTGCTAACTTACCAATGCGCAGTTACAAGTAGCGCAACTCGTAAAAATTTTATGCACGACTGTGTAATGTATGTACATAAATTAAATAAAAAACCTCTTATACATATAAAGCCGTGGACGGCATGGAGTACAAAAATAATTACAAAAATTTGTGTGATCCACTCTTCCAAAGATACCTGCACTCTAATTGCGTAACACACTATTACTCTAAATTTTAATAATTTTGAAGCATGTTTGCATGTTTAAATGATAAATGATTTATTTTTTGTAAGTAGGTTTGTACAAACACTTTTATACGTCAATCATATTTTTTTTAAACTAGATGAGGTCGGCGTTTCCTATCTGACTACTCTGAGATGAAAGTTCTACACAAACTAAGAGCTCACAGTCTCTTTTAAAGTCCAGACATAATCTTGGTCAGATCATGTGAGTAAAGAATCACACAGATTGAGCGGACTGTCCAATCAGTGCACGCATTTGTCAAAAATTGTGCAGCTCAACTCAGAACTTGAGGAGCCTCACGATTCGACGAACAATACCAATGGACATTTGGGTAGGCCGCATAAATTACTCAAACTGCCAGATCATGATTAAAACCAACTAAGAAGGAAAACAGAAAAATATTACCCACATAGTCTGTGAGGAGTATGTGGGTCATTTTATATATATACTCACAGTATAGAGGAAAGATAATGCTCTTTTAATCGACATTAGAAATGATAGTTCTGCCTTTTAATGACTATCGTTATGAAATATATGCCAAAAGACGATTCTGATTGTGAACTTTCTGCGATATGATGATTGTACTTTTTAATTATTACGGATATGAAATTTATGCCTAAAGATGATACTGACTTACAAAATTATGAGTTTTGAATGTATGATAAATGAGTGTTTGCCAAACGATTTTCTGCGAAATAAAGTTTATGCTATCCGCTGTTATGCAAAATAATGGGACATACGAGTATAAAGTTCTGCTATAAAGGGTGGACCCATTATTAATTACTCGCTGGTTTTACACTTACTGTCCACGGTCGCGTCATTTGACGAACGCACGCAACCTACAGATGACGATAGGCGTATTTTGCATATTTGTTATGTCCACGCTATCTTCATGCAATCGTCAATCACGCTACAAAAATTCTCAGTTTTCTTTTAAGTAGCATTGCAAAAGCACGTCTTTTCGTTGGGAAAATGTCAAGTGATGATGATGATGATGATGTGATTATAGCATACAACTTTATTATAAGACGACGAAACAGGCGAAGAATGTACTGGATTCATCCATACATCGAAAGAAATATAAATTGTAGATTGTTGTGACTGGAGTATTCCTGTAATTTATTATTATATAATCAGGGATATTGTTCAATAATGTGAACAAAATTCACCGCTGAGCCCGACATTTTGTAACAAAAAAAAAGTGTTTGCGTCTCGCGAGTCGGTCGAGTAGTGACATGCTGCCGCACGCACCTCATGACGAACGCAAGACGAGAGGCGTACGCGACGATGACGCTCCGTGGACACTGTTTTCATTGTTTCTACGCAAGATGCAAGCAATCGTCAATTGCCGATAGCGTGCGCATGACGTGCGGTTTGCGTGGACAGTGCGCCCTTACACAACCAATTTTGCATCAAGCGAGTGCCCCC